>JAMPIV010022947.1:0-241894 GCA_024509875.1 Oreohelix idahoensis | reverse complement strand
TGGATGAAGGGTAGGTGGGTTGGTTTTGGGGTAATGAATGGAAATGAGAAGGAGAGGGGGTGATATGATGAGGTGAGTTTGGGGAATGAGAAGAATGTAGGGGGTGTATTGTGTTGTTGTGTATTGAGTTTGAGAGTTAATGGTTTGTATAGTTGGTAGGAGGTGGTAGTGTGGAGTTAGTTTGGAGTTAGTTAATGGTTAGTTGGTTGGTGGTAGGGAGGGGTTGTGGATAATTAGGGGTGAGGATGGGTATAGGGGTTGGGGTTTGGGTGGGGTATTGGGTGGGAAAGTAGGGGTGGGAGAAATAATGGTGTGAAGTTGTGGTAGGGGGGGAGTTGGTGAAAGGGTATTGTAAAATTGGGTGGGTGGGGGGGGGGGGGGGGTGGGGTGGTGGGGGGGTGTGGTAGTTTGGGTTGGGGTGTGGAATGAGGTTGAGAAGGTGTGTTTTGGGTGGGGGTTGGGGATGTTGGAAGGGAGGGAGTAATAGTAGTAAGATATAGGTTGGGGGGGGTTGGGTTGGGGGGGGAGTAGTTTGGTGGGTGGGTGGGTTGTGGTTACCCACAGGTTTTGGGGTGTTTTATAAATATGTGTGGGTTATTGTAGTTGTTGTGGTTGTTTGGGGTTTTGTATAGGTTAGTTAGATAGGGGGTTTGGTGTGTTTTTTGTGTAGGTGGGGGTAGTGGGGATTTGGTAATTTGGGAAGGGTTTTGGTAATGTTAGGTTTTGGGGTTTCATAAATGCAATTTTGTGGATGGGTTATTGTGTGATGTATGGACTTGTTAGTTTTATTAAAGTGGGTTCTAGTAGGGGACTTGGGAGGATAGTAGGGGTGGTGTTTGTGCTGTTGGGGTGGCCTCATCACACCTGTCTATATTGACTACACAGTGTCCAGAAAATGGTGGGAATTTTTATGGGGTATTAGTAACTACAAGGCGTTGGTGAATGTCCAGCAGACCAGAGGCTCACTCATCTTGTAGTTGTAGCTCTGGTGCTGAAATCAGGTGGTCCCACCTCTCCGTGCTGGCGGGCAATAATGGTGGTCTCTGTCACAAGTACTGCACAGATACACTCGAGTAAAGTCACCAACTGAATAGACACTGCTTTGTTGACAACAGAAACTCACAGCTCTGCAATCAAAGTATGGGCCATGTGTCAAAATCTATTCTCTACCCACGTCTGGACACAACACTGACACAACAACCACATCATACAGACAGGTCGATCTCTCTGACCAAACAGCACATTTACCATGGTGGTTTTACATCAGATAGATCCTCCCAGACTATAGATTCTGAAAAATATTTATTAGTTTTCTGCCCTAAAAGAGGATAGGTAATATGTTTCATTATTCTCAACACTTGATCTGTCTTGCATAATCCTTGCTGGAGTTTATGTACATTGTTGGTCCCTAGACCCTGACTAGGGCGGGGGGTCTAGAGCAAATCCCTACTTGTTTGTAAGGCTAGATTTCGATATGGCAGTATCAAATCACTCAAACATGAAACAATATTCAAAATATATAAGGAAATAATTTCAATCTTACCAGATTATGAATAAATAACACAGAATTGCTAGCAAAACTCAGCTGAGCTGCTGGCTATAGTATGGCGTCCCTAAACTTCTTTCACTTTCTTTCATATGGAAATCACCACACTTTAAAATCTGTGTCTATCACTGAACAACTATTGAAGAATGGCCCCACTTTCGCGTCTGAGCGCTAATGATATGATTGTCTGTGGCCAATCACTGCCTAGGTTTATTTGAATTTCAAATTCCTACACTAAAGTCATTTCAGTCATGCTTCAGTCAAGTATGGATGGTTATCTGTTAGTCTGTCCGTCTCTACTTGTGTTTCTACAAAAATGTACTTGATTTTTGAACCAACCTTTCTCTCCCCTCCAAAATTTTGTCGTTAAAAGTTATTTTTAGACACAGCCACCACAATATCCCCTCTCCTCCATACCAAGTAGATTTGAACACCTGCGTCTCGAGGTCGTGTTTTTTTTGTGTGCAAAATAGCGACACTTTTAGATTCAATACAGTCTGTCGATGATGTAAACTACACTGTCTTTTGTCATTATCTTCAATATTATCTATCCGTCTGTAAAATTAAGAACATATTAGTTCACTGCTCAGAATAGGCCATCCGGCCAGCTAATTTTTATATTCCTAACATTAATATTAAGAAAAATTTACTTTTTAATTTTTGTAATATTCCAAACATCTGCGTTTTAGCCGCTGAATTCAAATCAAGGGCTTGGTATCGCGCAAAAGCGTCCAATAAATGACTGTGGCGTAACATATCTATGGTCCCTTCTGTCGAGTTGCTTACTTTTTATGTCAACTTGGGAAACGTGACTTTTCTCCGTTTCCCCCCCCAATTGCGTCTCCTTAGCCTTTCTAGTCTCACGCAATCTTTCCAGTCATATTTTTTTCCTTTCATCCGCCGTTCCCCTCCTGTCTAGCAAGTCAATTCTTATGGAGGGTGATGACCCGCGGTCTGGGCGATCATGTACATCAGCAGCCTACGCATTATGTTTTTATCCTTACATGTTATCTTTGGAGATATTTTACCGTTGTATCTCTGCTCTACCGCATGGCAAACACGGGGAAAATCCATTCCCACACTTTTTTTTGCCAGCTTCTCGGCATCAGTATATATAATAGTGGTGCGTTTTTAATGTGCTTCAGTATACATAAAAAAACCAGCACTAAACCTTGGCTTAGGTAAAAAGTATTTTCTTCCGTGTACAGCCCCAGATTTGCGGGTTGTTGAAGTTAACAAAGTGTCCCGAAATCGCTGGACGTTGAAGTTTAACGGTACTGTTTGTTTATTAGATAAAGTTCCTAAAGAATGGCACAGGCACTTGGTTAGGTGTGAGGAATGGTGTGGTGTCTAAGATTTGCACAGCTGGTGGAGATAACTTTCTTTTGCAGTAATGTCACAAACTACAAAAACACTGAGGTAAGTTCTTCAGGGGGTGGTAAAATCCAATGATTATGCTTGACAGACAGTGTCAGGGAAATCTATGTTCTTCTTCACGAATAGAGCAGTGAGTAAAATATTGCTACTGTTGACTGTTCTTCTTCCAGTTTGATAATTATAAAAACGACTTTATGAATTGGGATTTTAAAATAGTCTTTGGGTTTGCTTTGTTTCTGTATACTTCAGATAGCTGAACCCCAACAGGATCGCCACAAAGATTAAATTTCAAATATGTTCATAAGTCACTGGAGTAATCGAACTGAGTCGGCAAGACTCTAGATATATATTATTGCTGCGTAATGGCTGCTTAAATGATGTTTCATTGCTGCTTAATTGCTGCTTAAATGATGTTTCATTGCTGCTTAATTGCGGCTTAAATGATGTTTCATTGCTGATTAATTGCTGCTTAAATGATGTTTCATTGCTGCTTAATTGCGGGGATGCGAGGTTCAAAAGATCATTCGTCTGCACAGAAAAAGAATTTCACTCCAATAGCCAACAATTTAGATGAAATCTAGCAGGAATTTTTTACTATATGCTAGTGAATCTTAGAATTCTGTCAGAACGAATGATACGTTGCCCTTTTCAGATTCTGTATTTATCTATTAGAAAGGCAAGATAAATGGTACATGTGACAATTTCGCGCCTCTTCAGTTCCCAGGGGAAGTCGAAGTTATTTAGCCGCCATGCTAACCACGATGGCCCGACTGGCTTCCGATCTACGTTCGTTTCAGGCTGCTCGGACGAGCATGTGAAATTCCGGCGAGACTAGCCTCGTTCGCGGTGAGTTTCCTGATTCCTCAGATCGTATCAGCTACGCTGAGCGTTCCGTCTTTCGGGCAAGAAATCTTGCGAACGGTTCAGTGTTTGTACGGAGATGCTTAACTTCTGCTTCTCTGTTCTGGGGATCTTCTTGACTGCTTTGATCCTAGCCGCTACTCTTCGTTGATGAAAAGTTACAACAATACTGATGTTCAGGGATTCTAATGTTATGAAAAGCTAAAGTCCCTTTAATCATCCATCAAATCAGGGAAAATTCACTTGACAAACTAGACGTACCACCCGTGTGTTACCGGGGCCCGAAAGGGGAGCAAAGAATAGTAACACTGTCCCCTGCCAGGCATGTCGTAGAAGGCGACTAAGGAGGGTTGGGCATGGGGCCGGTTACCCCATCCTGTAAAAAATTTAAACCACAAAAAACTTCAACAAATATGGACAAGTCAAATAAAGGAAATAAAACACAGCCATCCAAGACAGGGGAAGGTCCTCTCGCGGGGAGGCGTTTGATGCAACACAGAGAAAGCCGAAAGGAGTCTGTGTTGCTGACTAACCTTCTTTCTTCTAGGAGAACTTCCAGATTTGGCACCTGGAATGTTCGGACATTAAACGAACAAGGGAAAGTGGCGCAAGTAGCAGCAGAAATGAGGGAATACAAAATCGAGGTTCTGGGAATGTGTGAAGTTCTGGAACCCGCAGGGCAAGAGAGGCAGAGGAAGACCAAGAAGTACATGGAGAAGAGAGTTGGAAACAGAGGTGAAAATGATGAGGAGAACATGGAAAGAACTTGAGATGATGGCACGTGACAGGAGGACTTGGCATGTGTTTGTTGAAGGCCTATGCTCCTTTGGGAGTGGAGGGTTATGAATGAAACTAGACGTACGTCACAATCGTTCCCACTTTTAGACATGAAACCATTTTTCATGTTTTCTTCTTGACAATGGAGGTGACCTGATTGGTGACTTTAGGATGAGTGGTATCTTCAGTTTGCTCTTCTTCCTCTGTAGACCAGTTTCTACTCAAGAAGTCAGCTCCGACATTCTGTTTTCCTGGAATATATTCCACTTTGAAGGAATAGACGCTCAATAATAATGCCCAGCGCATAATCCTTTCGTTGAATTCCTTATTGGCACCAAGGAAAGCTAATAGAGCGTGGTCGGTTTGTACTGTGAAAGAAGTACCATACAGAAACTCATGATGGCGTCTGATGCCATGAATCAGAGCGAGACATTCTCTTTCAATGACGCTGTAGTTGCGTTCCGCCTTGTTCAGTTTCCGACTGCCGTAAGCTATTGGGAATAGCATATTCGGGTCACTGTCCTCGGCTTGCAACAATGTTGACCCGATGCCCTGACCTGACGCGTCAACTCTCAGTACGAAAGGCTTCTTAAGGTCAGGTAACCTTAGGATGGGGTATGCCGACAACTGTCCTTTCAAAGTGCTGTATGCATGTTCGCACTTTTGATCCCACATGACCTTATCAGGACAACCTTTCTTGGTGAGGTCAGTCAGAGGTGCCGTAAGTCCGTTGAAGTTCTCGATGTATTTCTGATAATATGCACATAGTGATAGGAAGGAACGCACGTCTTTCTTCGTTCTGGGCCTTTTGGCTGCAGCTATTTTCTCCACGTTCTTCTGAACAGGCCAACTACAGCCGTGGGAAATAGTATGCCCCAAGAAGTCTAGCTTTTCGAACCCGATGAGACATTTGCTAGGTCTGGCTGTGAGACCAGTTTCCTGTAGTCTCATGAGGAGCATAGCAACCGTAGCAATATGTTCGTCGTAGGTTTCCGATGCAATTAAGATGGCATCCATGAAATTAGGGATGTGGGGACTTTGCAAATGTTCTAACAGCTTCCTCATCATTCTGGTGAACACTCCTGGTGCGTTATGCAATCCGAACGGCATCACATTAAATGTGTAATATCCTTCACTAGTGCTGAAAGCTAGCAAAGGTTTAACTTCCTCCTTGACTGGTATTTGATATTAACCTTTACTGAGGTCAATCTTGGAGAAAATCGTTGCCTTGCTGAGCTGGGTGAACAACTCAGAAACAGTTTGGAGAGGTTCGGGCTGGAATTCCGTAACAGCGTTTAGCAGCCGGTAATCTATACACAGCCGAACTTCCTTATTGGGCTTCTGCAACAGCACTACACTAGAACTGTAAGGAGATGTATACTCACTGATAATTCCTGCCTGACGCAGCTTGTCTATTTCTCCGCGAAGTGCATCAGCTTTAGCGTACGGGATGGGGTAAACTCTGGTTCGAACAGGGGTCTCATTTGTTAGTTTCATATCAAATTCGATGAGATTTGTTCGACCAGGTACATCCGTTAAGACTGCACTGTACTGTTTTAGTAGCGCCCTGGTTTCTGTTTGTTGTTATGGTGAGAGATTGTCGCCGAACTTGACATCTTTAAAGGATTCTGTGGGTTGCAGTGGATACTCCATGCAACCATCATCATCTTCCTCGTCTTCCGTTGCTATGGCGACAGCCAGAAGGTGCTCGGAGGATGGCACCGGTCTTTCCAAATATTTCTTAAGCAGATTTATGTGGAAGACCTTCTCCTTTCCTTTGATGGAGATCTTGTAATTGGTACGTGAGATCTTTTTAAGGACGGTAAACGGCCCTTGCCATCCGATGCGAAGTTTATTGCTTCCGGTTGGAAGTAGCAACAAAACGTTCTCCCCTGGTTGTAGTTCTCTCTCTTTTGCAGCTTTATTGTATCTTTTAGCATGTTTAGCGCGGGCTTTCGTAAGGTTGGTAGTAGCTAGATCCCATCCTAGCTTTAGCCTTTCCTTGAGCTCAGATACATACTTGCTTGCAGAGACGACTGTCTCGTCAGCCTTTTGGTCTGTCAGGGACCGAAGTAAGGCTTCTAGTGGCCCCTTAATAGGTATGCCAAATAAAAGTGTAGCTGGCGCGAATCCCGTAGACGCTTGGGGAACCTCTCGGTAGGCGAATAAGGCAGCCGATATATATAGGTCCCAGTCTTCCGGTTTTTCCTGACCCAGCTTACGTAACATGGTGGTGAGGGTGCCATTAAAACGTTCCACGAGCCCATTTCTGGCCGGATGGTAGGGACTTGTGTGGATATGTTTGGCCCTCAAGATCTTAAAGATCTCCTCCATTAACAGGCTACGGAATTGGGATCCATTGTCCGTCAAAACTTGTTGAGGGAATCCCAACCGTGTAAAGATTTGCACGAGGGCTTCTGCGACATGCTTGGAATTTATGCATGGTAGCGGTACAGCTTCGGCCCACATTGTGCAAGTGTCGACTAAAGTCAGGATGAACCTGTGCTTTCTTTTGGTCCTTTCCAGGGGTCCAATGATGTCGACAGCAACCCGTTCAAATGGAGTACCCACTATTGGCATTTGCCCCATAGGTACTGGGGGTGTCAAGTGCTTGGGTGCTACCCGTTGGCACTGGGCGCAGGATTTCACATACCTGATAATGTCAGAGTTCATTCCTGGCCACCAATAGTGGTTTTTTATTCGCTGAATAGTGGCGTTTTGTCCCATATGTCCGCTAAAGGGAAGAGAGTGCCCCATTTCTAAGATCTGACTTCTGTACTGCGTCGGTACTAGGAGCTGGTTATTCCCCGTGTCCTGGTTGCCCGTTCTACGATACAATACGCCGTCCTTAGAAAAGATGTCTCCGTTGTGTCTGGGGTCCTTAGCCATGGGCAGTTTTCTAAAGCAGGGCTCCAGAGTAGGGTCCTTTTGTTGCGCCTCCTTCAGTTCGTTCGGCAACAAATTTGGCGCAGGCTCCCTCTCCTTCTTGGCTTGCCCTCTTGTGGTTACCGCTGCCACAATCGGCTCCTTTGGTCTCCCAATAAACACATATCTACATCCCAGGATAACTGGGTAGATAGGATCATCCATAATGGCCGCTTTAATAACTCCTCTGACAAAGTCAGAGTGTATTTCTACCAGTGCGATAGGAAGCGTCCTGGGTGCATCACTCCTGAAAACTCCACTAAGTTTGACGGTTTCCTCTGTCTCCTGACCTGGTTTGACTAGGTGTCTGGCGACAATACAACTAAAGCTTAGTCCAGTGTCAAAGAGACAAGTAGTTGAGGTACCATTCAAAATTACAGTTCCTCGAGTTGAGGGTCGGTCCCCCTCAGGTTTAGAATCACTGACATTGACTCTACCTTTCGAGGCTGTATGCAAACATCCGACGCGGTTTGAACCGGTTTGTTTGCCCTGATCAGACGTTCCTGGTGTAGCGGTCTTTTCTTTTCCTTGACCTTGGTGGCCGCGCTGCCACGTAGGCTTGGTGGGTTGATCAGAATTGTTGTTGGGGGGGTATCGGGTTTTGTAGAATTTCGATTTTTCCTGGGGAGGTCTCTGGGTATTATTTTCTCGTTGGTTATAGTTCTGAGAGGAATTAGAGGAATAGGATGACTGCTCTAGATTTTGTTTACGAGATGGCTCATCTGTGGGTTTACGTTTAGTGCTGGGAAGTTCGGCCATTGCATTGGTATAGCGTTCTGCATTATTGAGTATGTCCTCAAGCCTGACTGCGTCCTGTTCAGCCAAAAATCTACGGGTTTCGTTTGACAAAGTTGACTTTATCTGTTCCACAAGAACAAGTTCAAGTAGTCCCTCATATGTAAGAGGTAGGTCAGATAATTCAATGCACTTTGTCAAATAGCCCGTGAGACGTGAAGAGAACTGCGGGAATGTTTCCGTGCTCTCTTTCCGGCTGTTTCTGAACATTTGCAGAAATTTTCGGGCGGTCATCACAAACCGTTCTAGCAAGGCCTTCTTTAGCATGTCGTAATCATGTTGGTTCGGTCCCAGCTTTGTGTATACGTCATAAGCATTAGCTTTTAGTGACGTTGAGAGCTTAAGTGCCCAGCGGGAACTCTCTAACCCATACAGATTTAAGAGCCTTTCGAATTTTTCTAGGTAGCTGTCGATTTTTTCATTGGGGCTAGGAAAAGATTCTAAAGCAAAAGACATCGCCGTTAATTGGGAAGACTGAGTGCTGGAGAGATCCATTGACTGGGACTGGGGCGAAGACGGCTCTCCGTTATTCGAAGTAGAGGCGCTCCGACTCTCTAAAGCCTTAAGCGCCAGTTCATGTTGTCTTTCCCGCTCCCTTTCTCTCTCTCTGCGGGCTTCCATTTCTGCCTCAATTTTCTTGTTTTCTGCCTCAATTTTCTTCTGCTCCAATAAACGCTCCTCCGCTTCTTTCTTTTCTGCTCTATCTTGAGCATCCTTCCTCTCTGCTCTCTCTTGTGCTTCCTTCCTTTCCGCGTCATACCTTTCAAGTTCCTGGTTGACAAACAAGTTAGCGGCTTCTCCTTCTAAACCTGATTCTTTCGCCTCCAGCCTTAGGATGGATCTCATCTGAATCCTCTCTGACATGATTAAAGAACTGGATGCTACTACTATTAGAGAATAGCAAGAAAGAACAAGAAGGGGAAAAAACTCAAACTCGCTACGAGAAAAAAAAAACACAAAGTATAAATTTACTTGTGTCACCTCCTACCTTAAATGTGTTAACTTATCGCTGCTGTTTTCTGGCAATTAAGGCTCTAAACGCAAGCGACTAATGCCACTAAAATGGTAAGTTACACTGGAAAAAATTTTACTTTTACTAAAAGTAGATAAATTTTTTATTAAAACAATTTAATAAAAAAATTTTTTCCTGAATTTTTAATTCTCCACTACAAAAACTCCCCCTGAAGTCAATTATATGAGAAGAGACGATGTTAACTAGACTTAAAAAGTCAGAACAAGGCGTCTTTAGCTAAGCTCAACTCTTTTTAACTTCAAAAACCTTTAGTGACTGTAAAACCAATCACGCCATCCCAGCAATTATATAATAAAATTTCAATTTTCTCTGCCAGAGAATACAAGGGTGACAAATATTTTAATCACTAACTTCTTGCTCCTGTGGAAAGAACAAACCTGTAATACTTATTGTGTGGTCGGCCCAAAATACTAAAAGGCTTTGTCTAGGGGAAGTAATTACTTTTTTTTTTTATTATACCCTACTTCACAAAGACAATCAACCACACTCTATTTAAACTAGGCTCAGAATCCGGGACGAGCTAACCATTTATTTGTCGTAATTTTTATCTGAGAGAGTTCTGATGGATATTGGTACTTTAGAGTGTAGAATGATAGTGATGGCTCTGTGGGTATACGGATTTAGGAAAGTGAGGTAGTAGATTCACAAGGGCTGTGGAAGAGTAAGGACAGTCTCTTATTACGACAATATTTGTCTCTCAAAAACTATTCCTACCACTCTTCTGAACAAACAGTTGTTTGTCAGTTCCAGTCGCTCATGCGCACACACCGATTTGGTGATTCTGACGCGCAACGTACATGAATACACACTATGATAACAAATATGGGAAATGATTGGGTTTTAGGCCAGCCGACACCAATGCTAATAAAGTTTTTAATACCTTTATTATCATAAAATCAAGTTACAAGTAAGTATCAATGTACAGTCAGAAATCATGGGTTACAAAACACAAAATAACAGGGGGGAGGGTTTCTGAGGAGAAGTATCCAATGCACCTTTTCCCGCTTGTATTTTCTGACAGAAAAGACCGGGTCCCAAAGACGAGAAAGGGGGGGGGGGGGTGATGATGATGATCAGAGATAGGCAATTTAACCCAATGGTAAATTTATTACTCTGAGTCAAGGGGGTTACAGTAATAAGGGGTAAAGGAAAAGCTAGGGGTCATCAAATGTTTTCCTTTGATCAACCAATTTTCCCGGGAGGGGGGAATGCTCACAGTTAAATAATCCCGCTAGGAGAAATCCCGTACAATTAATACAGTACACCTTAATACTAGGTTGAACTAATTAAAAGGGTAAAAAGATTAAATCTCCTTTTTCATTAAAAAAAAACACGCTTGGCTGGCCAGCACACAGTCACACACACACAGACTTACCAAATGGTGAATTCTGGCACTTCATAGGAAATACATAAAAAAACCAGCACTAAACCTTGGCTTAGGTAAAAAGTATTTTCTTCCGTGTACAGCCCCAGATTTGCGGGTTGTTGAAGTTAACAAAGTGTCCCGAAATCGCTGGACGTTGAAGTTTAACGGTACTGTTTGTTTATTAGATAAAGTTCCTAAAGAATGGCACAGGCACTTGGTTAGGTGTGAGGAATGGTGTGGTGTCTAAGATTTGCACAGCTGGTGGAGATAACTTTCTTTTGCAGTAATGTCACAAACTACAAAAACACTGAGGTAAGTTCTTCAGGGGGTGGTAAAATCCAATGATTATGCTTGACAGACAGTGTCAGGGAAATCTATGTTCTTCTTCACGAATAGAGCAGTGAGTAAAATATTGCTACTGTTGACTGTTCTTCTTCCAGTTTGATAATTATAAAAACGACTTTATGAATTGGGATTTTAAAATAGTCTTTGGGTTTGCTTTGTTTCTGTATACTTCAGATAGCTGAACCCCAACAGGATCGCCACAA
This sequence comes from Oreohelix idahoensis, assembly GCA_024509875.1. Classification (NCBI taxonomy): domain Eukaryota; kingdom Metazoa; phylum Mollusca; class Gastropoda; order Stylommatophora; family Oreohelicidae; genus Oreohelix; species Oreohelix idahoensis. Next base: position 230,666 of record JAMPIV010022947.1, on the reverse strand, counting down.
AGATTAAATTTCAAATATATTCATAAGTCACTGGAGTAATCGAACTGAGTCGGCAAGACTCTAGATATATATTATTGCTGCGTAATGGCTGCTTAAATGATGTTTCATTGCTGCTTAATTGCTGCTTAAATGATGTTTCATTGCTGCTTAAATCATGTTTCATTGCTGCTTAATTGCTGCTTAAATGATGTTTCATTGCTGCTTAATTGCTGGGATGCGAGGTTCAAAAGATCATTCGTCTGCACAGAAAAATAATTTCACTCCAATAGCCAACAATTTAGATGAAATCTAGCAGGAATTTTTTACTATATGCTAGTGAATCTTAGAATTCTGTCAGAACGAATGATACGTTGCCCTTTTCAGATTCTGTATTTATCTATTAGAAAGGCAAGATAAATGGTACATGTGAAAATTTCGCGCCTCTTCAGTTCCCAGGGGAAGTCGAAGTTATTTAGCCGCCATGCTAACCACGATGGCCCGACTGGCTTCCGATCTACGTTCGTTTCAGGCTGCTCGCACGAGCATGTGAAATTCCAGCGAGACTAGCCTCGTTCGCGGTGAGTTTCCTGATTCCTCAGATCGTATCAGCTACGCTGAGCGTTCCGTCTTTCGGGCAAGAAATCTTGCGAACGGTTCAGTGTTCATACGGAGATGCTAAACTTCTGCTTCTCTGTTCTGGGGATCTTCTTGACTGCTTTGATCCTAGCCGCTACTCTTGGTTGATGAAAAGTTACAACAATACTGATGTTCAGGGATTCTAATGTTATGAAAAGCTAAAGTCCCTTTAATCATCCATCAAATCAGGGAAAATTCACTTTACAAACTAGACGTACGTCACACAGTATGTGACGACGGAGTGGATGTTAATGGGTCTGGCAGTGTGTGCCCAGTAAGGGGATGGCAAAGGAAGATCTGGCAGTCTTTGCCTTAACAGATAGGTGCTGAAGGAAGCAGGTATATGCTTCATTCTAGGTTATAACACCGTATGTGCCAGAATAACGAGTGCGTGCAGGTAACTGCAACATATGTGGTATTATGTAATACTGGAAGCAGGGTACTGGTATTGACCAATTGCCCCTGAAAACAGACAAGTTCTGAATACCCTATTGATAATACGTATCGGACACTTCTATTCATTCACTCACACACACACAAAATCACAAACGAACACTCACCCTCTCTTTCACTACCCCACTCCTTGTTTCGTTTACCCGCATGTATCTTGTGTGTCTTTTCTTTGTTTGGACTTGTTGGGCTATTGTTTTTATAAGCTTGCGCTGTAGTAGGATAATGCTTGGGGTCTATCATCGTAAAGTTCGGTGTGTCTTGTGTAGTGACATTGTCCTCAGAGTGGTGTCTTCTTCGTTTATTATTTCTAGTGACTATTTGGAACTTCTCTTTTTCTGCAGGCTGGCGGGGAGGTAGTTTTTGTTGTTCTTGTTTATCTGGTTGTGTACGTACTTCTTGTCCTTTACCTTTTTGGGGGCACCTATTTGCCCAGCGGTCTTCTTGCATGCAAAATGGACATGCCGTCCATTTTTTTTAAATGTGCGATTCCATTTTATTTCCACAGTCGTGCTCTCGTTGTTTAGAGCTGGATATACCATAAATAACTCGTCTTTGTCACAGAAAGCATTATGTAAGATTTGATTTCACGGCCGAGCGGGAATTGCTTCCTAATTGCCTTTTTTTCAATCTTTATTCGCATTCCATTTGAGTTTACAAAACATGTTCATTTTACATTTCAGTGAAAAGACAATTACACAATGAACAGTTGTAAAGTAAAAAATCTATAACGTGGGGAGGGGGGGGGGGGGGGGGAGGAGGAAACAAAGAAACAACAAAGGCGAAAGAAAAAGAAAAAAACATCACCGAATAGACAAAATCAATTCTTTTCACATACACATTCGTACTTGCCAACATATGTTATACTTGTTCAATTTTTCTTGATCAACAGAACAAAATTAAATTTTCCTTCAACTAGACTAATGGTTAAAGAGGTTTTTTTTCCCCCCAGTTTATAACAACAACGGATCTCGGACCCTCACAGTCCCATAAATACCGTGGGTCGTAAAATTGTAGGGGTGTCAAAGACCAAGATTTCTGTCTTGTCGGAAAACAATCAAAACAAAGGGTACTTAAATTTACTTCAGCTAAAAGCAGGAGTCCGATTTCGCTGATTTATGATGCCAAGACCTCAGGTCCAGCTTGGCTAAAATAAATTCGGGCTGAACCGCGAAGTGTAATCTGAAAGGATGTCTCCTGGGACAAAGACAAAGTCTTGCTTCATCCAGTGCATAGCGCAACAGGGGAAATAAATGAGATCCGAAAAGAGACACTTCTTGGTGGATAGGTTTTCCAACAGTTTGCATCTGAAAGTGAGAAAGAGGGCCCGGTGTGTGACCGCTTACAACAAGCTTTATTCACATTTCATAATGGAGAAAAGAAAAATTTAACATTTCATTAAATATAAATATATATTTATACACACTCGGGCACGCTTTCATACACACAAGAGGATAGGGGGACTGGGGAAGGGAGGGGGCACAGAAGGCCGAAAGCGGACTTACAAAATGTTAGGATAGACAGAGAATGAGATAATAGTGAGACGGAGGGAGGGCCGTTGGGGAAAGGAAGAGTCGTTTTACGAATCAAGGCTGCCTCGTTATGGAAGAGGCACCTTCTCAGGGGATATTGATAAAACTTTCTGACGAAAAATGTGCAGAAATAACCCAGCGTTGAAAATACGATGATTAAACATGGCAAGATTCCGAAAACACCAAATCTGATTCCGAAATTCTGATAAAATAATCAAGATCAATGTGTGTGTGTTATGTGTTGCTTTCGGAATTATGTTTAAGAAGATTGCTTTGTAGATATTTGATTTTGTTGTTGTTTGTAAATCGATGATTTTCTGCAGTAGTTTCATTGTAGGTGTGATTGTACTGCATTCAAAAAACAAATGATCTTCTGTTTCTTGGATGCTTTTCCTACATAGCTGACATTTTGTTATTTGATTGGATCTGTGTGCTTCTCGTTTTGTTGTGGGTGTCATGCTGTATATTAGTCTAAAAGTGACCTCTCTTGCTTTAGCAGTGATTTTTGGGTTGTGCAAGTTAGTGAAGGTTTCGGTGTAATTTTTTAATAGCATATTTCTGTCCTCTTTTAATTCTTAGGTGTAGTTGTGGTGCATGGAGTTTAACTAAATGTTTATGTATTGCATTTGTTTTCTGGTCAATTAATTTTTCATGTCCTTGGATGGCTTGTATGCATGTCTTATAAAATGAGGGCATAGGGCCGAAGTGATGGGGGATTGCATTGTTCAGTGGTTTCATTTTTTGAAAGTCTGAGTCCCGTGTAATAATGAGCTAGTGTGTGTCGTTCTGGGTGTTTGATGATGCTGCCTGTGTGTTTAATTCTGAGTGCCTGGATCTTTGTTTCTATGTCTTGAAGGGCAGTCCCTCCGTGTTTCTTTTCTTGTATAAGTGTCTTGTGTTTAATGCTGTAAATTGTGCGACCAAAAACGAATGCTCTGACCTGTTTGTTTAAATCCGTGATAGTCTGTTTTGGGGGGTCGAAAACTGTGGCAATGTAAAGTAGCTTAGGGAAAATGTATGTATTTACAATTAAACTTCGTCCAAAAATCGTTGTGGTTTTGTATTTGTATCTGTGCAGCATGTCTCGTATTTTGGATGTTAGATTTTTCCATGTGTCTCTGTGTGCGATTTGGGTGTGAGGGAAAGGTTATACCATATAATTTGATGTTGTTTGTTGGTGTTAGTCCAAAGGGAAAGTCTGCTTTGTTCTTCCATTTGCCTATGCCCATTATTGTTGATTTTTGAACATTTACTTTTGCTCCGCTACCTTTGCTAAAGTTTGTGAATGTGTTTAGGATAATTTCTATAGACTTTTTGTTTGGTTAGAAAAAGATGGTGTCGTCTGCATAGGCGAGCAACTTTTGTTCACCTTTCCCTTGTATGAAAGTGCCCTTAATAGAGCTGTCTTTTCTAATGTTCTCAAGTAGTGGTTCTAGTGCAAGAACATACAGTAAAGGTGAGAGAGGGCATCTCTGCCTTACAGATCTTGTTAGCCTGAAGGTGTTAGTTAATGTATGATTTACTAACACTTTGCTCTCGGGCTTCATGTACAGAATATTAATCTTATATTTAGAAGATAGATTTATGCAATTCACACAAAAATTATCTGACGCAGACAAACAAGTACTAGACACTGAGCTGACACTAACAGACATAACACTCGCAGTGAATGCAATGCAAAAAGACAAATCACCAGGACCTGACGGACTTACGACAGAATTTTACCAACACTTCTTTCCTACCCTAGGGTCTCTTTTACTACAGGTATACAAAGAAGCCGTTGAGAATAAGGAACTCCCAACAAGCCTAAACCTGTCTTACGTCACTCTAATACCAAAACCAAACTCCGACAAAACACTCCTTAAAAACTACAGAACAATATCACTCTTAAATGTAGATTATAAAATTTTAACAAAAGCTCTAACAAACAAACACCATTCATGGCGACCCTCATACACGAAGACCAGCAGTGTACCGTCCAGCACAGAAACATCCATCAACACACACATTTCATAAGAGACATAATCACCTACACACACCAGAAGGATTGTCAGTCTTCGGTTCTTTCCCTTGACCAGGAGAAAGCCTTTGACAGAATATAAAAAAAAAAAGGCTAAGATCAAAGTGCATTGACATTAACGTGTTAATGTATTTGATCTTTTGAGGCTAGACGTGCGCTTGATATCCGGCCTTTTGGCAAAGACCATTGTGTCTTAGCTAGAGCCGGGGCGTGCGCCACCGCGACTCATGCGAGTTTAAAATATGCGACCTCATGCGAGGAAAAAAAATGCGACCTCATGCGAGGAAAAAAACATGCGACCTCATGCGAGGAAAAAAAAAAGGCCTTTTGGCTAAGATCAAAAGATTCACTACTTATCGCTTCTCGGCCTTTTGGCTAAGATCAAAGTGTCTTCGCAAGGGCCGGGGTCACACACAATTCACACATTCTAATTAACAAAGTCAATAGACCTCACTTTGAACCCCAGAAGGGGCATTTCTTTTTTTTTTTTAAATTTTTGGCTAAGATCAAATTGTCTTGGCCAGGGCCAGGATCACACACAATTCACACATTCTAGTAAATAAAGTCAGTAGACCTCACTTTGAGCCCCAGAAGGGGTATAAAAAAAAATTGTAACCACCAACCACAATTTTACGAAAATATAGACAATTTGCTTACTCAGTCATACAGAGGACATAATATTATTAGGAGGCGATTTTAACTGCGTTTTGACAGATATGGACGTTGTTGGCGGAGTAGTTAGAACACAGAAAAGGAGAGCAAACAGAGAAGACACAATGGTCTTAGCCAAAAGGCCGCATATCAAGGCGCACGTCTAGCCTCAAAAGATCAAATACAACGTTAATGTCAATGCACTTTGATCTTAGCCAAAAGGCCGAGAAGCGATGTCAACCAGGCATTACTTAAGATAATGATCACACTTTTTTTAATGTAAAACTTTTGGCGAGGCGCGTCCCGTTCAACCTAGTCGGTTATACATATATATTTTTTTCCCTCGCATGAGGTCGCCTTTTTTTTCCTCGCATGAGGTCGCATTAACTCGCATGAGTCGCATTGGCTCACGCCCAATACAAACGCATGTCCCAACTAGTGCCTTAGATTTCTGTAGAGAGTTACGCCAACTGAAATTTGGCCGCCATTTTCGGCCGTACCCGTATTGCAGGAAAATGGACCCGATCATGAGTTTCGGACCCAATTTTCATTTTCGTTTAGGTTAGCTAATAATTTGAAATAAAATTAGATGCAAATACAGTAGCACATATTTGTACTATTATTTGTATTTCAAGTAACAAAACAAAAAGAAGAAAACTAGTTTACTTACCGGTTTATTGAAAAGAATCAGTGGCGTGGATTTTTAACACATACTCCGTTGAATTTTATATTCCGTTAGAATTCCACTATTTAGCAACAAATATTCAGTTAGGGTTGCAACACTCAGCAAAACATACTCCCTTCGAATTGAACTATTTACCTAGTTTGAAATGTGGAAACTGGTGAATGACTGTTGTAGACACTGACAGTTTTACTAGACCAGATGATCACACCAGTTTATGTTTTCATTTAAAATGCGACTATGTACAGATAGTTTTAACAAAATCTAATTACATATTTTGGACCAGAGATTTCCTGCAATGGCTTTTACTGCTCATTGATGCTCGAGCATGCTGTTTAAGACCATTGTTTTTATTTCTGCAGTAAATGTGAATTCTGACACTTATATACTTTGCTAATAGCTTTTGTTTAATATCATGGCAGTTGCTCAGTGTGCATTCAGCTGTTTCCTGTAATGCCATATCCAAAAGTAAAGTTGCAATGTTTTTCATGGCTGCAAATCTATGCACATGCTGACGGATCAGTTGTTCAGTTCTTAACATCAGACTTACTACTGTGTCACTTGCATAAATAAGTGAGTCTGGAATGTACTCTTTATGTTCTGTTAGTCGTGCAATGTCAGTAATTGTTGCACACTGAGGAGCAGTGACAGCTGCAATGCAGATATGACAGGCAGTATGTTGCTTTAATACACTGTTCACACAGTAGCCACTTAAATAATGAATTACATGGACCTCAGCTGTGCTTTCTATTTCTATTTCTACGTCTGACAAATCAACATGCTGCTCGGTGTGTGTAACTGTTGTTGTATTCATATCAGTACAATCAAGCAAAAAGTCATTATCATCTTCGTCGTAACTACTTCCACGTGTAGTCTTGAGGAATTGGGACAAGCAGATAGTTCTCAATCTATGTTTGAATTCAAAAGGTGTTGGCACTGCATTATGTAATCTCATGGAGCTGAAAAAATTCTCCAGGCAGTCTTGACTCACACGTGATGTCAGCAAGAAACTGAAATTTCCACTCAACATGTCCTCTGCAAGATCAAGCACAGATGTGGTGGACAAAAGGATGCCTGTCTGAAATAGTTTCCATGCTCCCTGCTGTCCAACTGAAAGCGTTGTAAACATTCGAATCACAAGTCGTAACATTTCAACAGCATTTGCATACCTATTTGGAAACTGCTTAGTTAGAGCCATGACACGACTGCGACTTGACATTAAATCAAACCATTTAGATATCCCCTCAATGAACCGAGCAGTTGTCATAATATTCACAGGTCTGCCCTCCTTTTCTACCATGTAGTGGATCCCTGCACTGACAGATATACTGAAAAAGTGAAGTGCCTGTGACACCTTCATCTTATCAAAATGTCCAGGGCAGAGTATGTCATCAGTAAGGTGTGGAGCTAGTTTCAGGGTGCTGTTCCTTTGTAAGTCAGCCAGTTCCTATAACGGGCAGAATATTTGCAATGTTAGAAGGCACATTTAACAATACACACATCTCCTCAGATAATCTGAAATCATGGCCAGAGATAAATGCAGACTTAACATTTTTGATCAAATGAGGTGTGTCAGCTAGGAAATATAGCCACTTATTTGGTTGCTCTGGATGTGCAATTTTGTTCACAATTTTGTTTCTGGAAGCACAAACACCAAAGCTGGCCCACATTGCTCTGTTTGCACTTCCCATGTCACTTGTGACAGTTACCACATGCAGACCAATTGCAGCAGCTTTATGTATTATTTCCAGAATAATGGGTTTGTAAACATGGCCTTTAGTTGACCTTCCTGAGTAAAAAAAAGCAACAATTTGCTTCCATCTGCTGGATAGTCCACTTAGCATGAATACTAGTGCATTTGTCGCAATGCCCTTATGTTCAGGTACAGTGACATGACCAAGAATTTCTCCTATTTTTGCATCATATTCAATAGCAGATTTAATTGACATTTCATCTAATGCCAAGCAGCACAGCCGTTCTACTCCTAACATGTTTACAATCTTTAATTTCATGTAATCAAACATCTCATTGAGTATTCCCCCAGAAATATGAATGTGCTGTATTCGGCGCTGAAGTGTACGTATAGTGGGTAATGCTGTTTCAATAACATATTATAGCCTGTTGCTCCACAAGCAAATCGAATTAGCAATGCTTTCTTTACAGTCTTACTGCCCCATTTTACTCCTCTTGAAGACCTACAATTAAGGACCCGGATCTGATCCTCAGATAGCATGTTTAATATTTTATCTGTCTGGCATGACAATTTTTTCTTCATTCTATTGTTCTGCCTCTTCTCTGTAGCTAAACTTGCTGCAAGTTTACTGATTTTTTTTCGAAGTGTCTTAATCAATGTTTCCTTAGCAACACAGCCGGCACAGTTATCTGTAATGACTTCTGTTTGCATGCTATTTTCTGATGCTGAAGAGTCCGTGTAGTTGTCACTCACACTATCTGTTCCTATATTGTCTTCAATGGAACTGCCAGTTGCTGAATTTTTCTTCTTGTAAGTGTGATCATGGTTTAGGCCTAGCGCTGCAGTGTGTCCTACAACAGCATCCCTTATCTTAGGTGATTTTCTGTGCTGACCAGGTGCACGGTGTAAAAATGTGGTAGGTACTGCATGTAATATAAGTTTCTTCTTCCCATCCAGTCGCTTCAATTCAAAATCAGTGGACTCAGTGTTGTTCACACAGCCTTGCATTAATAGAAGCTTTCCAATGTTTTCTACTCACTTTGCATTCCCAGATCGATCTAAGTTTCTTGTCTGCTGGAAACGAGAACAATCTGTATCCTTTGCTAGAGCTATTGCTACAGCCAAAAGCTGAACAACTAGGCATCTTACTCGATACTTACTCTCGCTACTAACCCTGGTATTGACGACCAAAAATGGCGTCCACGTCGTTCAGCCTCGTTTTCGATTCTGACTTAGTTGACGTAACTCTTATAGAAATCTAGGGCACTAGTCCCAACACAAAAAGACCCAATGACACACTAGTGTCACTGTAATGATCCTCTGTGTTTTCACACAAAAGATCTAGTGACACATAAGTGCCACTGTACTGATCTTTTGTGCCGGGCACATGGTTATATTAGGACGCATGTCCAAATTTAAAAGACCCTTAGGACTGGGTATTATAATGATCCCATGAAGGAAAGTTTTTTAGTTTGTATCTTTAAACCAAGATGACCAAGAACACACAGAGTTTGACTCATTTAACATCGGCGGGTACCAGATCCCAGAAATCAGATATGCTGACGACACAGTCCTCCTATCGACCAACCCAGAAGGACTTGAACAATTAATTCTGTCCACCAAAAAACACAGCGAGGCCCAGAATCTATACCTAAACACCAAGAAGACCAAAGTATTGACAACAGACAAAGTAAAGACCAAACCAGAAGTTGAAATTGATAACGAAGAACTGGAAAGTGTTAATGAATTCGAATACTTAGGATCAATCATCAACAGCTCTGGCGACTGTGCAGTAGAAATTAAAAGAAGACTTGCAATTGCTTCACATAAACTAATACAGATGAAACACCTATGGCAAGGCACAAGCAAAGAAACAAAGTTACAACTGATCAGAGCATGTATATTCCCAGTAGCAACATACGGCTGTGAGACTTGGACACTCAATAAAACAGTTGCAAAAAAGATTACATCATTCGAAATGAAATGCTACAGAAGGATGTTGAGAATACCCTGGACAGAAAAAAAGACCAACAGAGAAGTACTGCACTCACTAAACATACAGGAACATTGGCTTTTAAATACCATCGCAATAAGGAAGCTGAAATTTGTCGGTCATATAAAAAGACATAATAGTCTGGAAAAAATAGTGATGGAAGGCATGGTCCCTGGAAAAAGGGGAAGGGGTCGACCTAGACGACGGTGGACCCAGGACATCACAGAGAGTCTGAACCTTGTCTTTGGCTGATGCAGGTCGACTTGCTCAGAATCGTGATGCGTTCAGAGCAGCTGTAATGCAGACAACGTTCTGGAAAGAATACGTCACATGATGATGTTCTTTAAACTTGGTAAAATTACTGTTGTTAAACATTTAGTTAAAATATTTACATTTGGTATCTTTAAGTACCATTTAAGATTATAATGCCAACCGTACCACTTTTCTACATAAAGGCACAGAAATTAAGTTTTCTTTTAACTTTTTAAAACATCATTTTTTGCAAAAAGCAAGTATCTTACAGAAAACCTAACAAAAAAAAAAATATAAAAGTTATGTCCCTTAAATAGTAAACGGGATGTAACCATAATTAGAGCGTTTAATACTTTTAGGCTCATTTATCACAAACAATTCGCACTTCTATCCTTTGGTGCCACATAGTGCACTGTTACGTTCTTGCAATTTGGTACCGTCACCGGTCATACGGCCACATTGGCTTGATGTTTACAATCAGCCCTGCTTTTGGAAGTGTTGATCATTACTTCCGTAGATGGTTGCTTACATTTGACGTTTACAAGTTTTTACATTTTTGTAGAGACCTGTCATATTGAGACCACTCATATAATAAAAACAATACTGTTGCCTTGCAGGGAAGTCACGAAAAACCAAAAGGTAAGTAGGCAGTTCCAAATAAATGCATGCCGAAGTCGGTTGCACTGGTCCGCAAGGCACACAACAAAGTATAACGCAAACGTCTTAAGATGGCAGATACAAATATGACTATTATGAGATGATGCTCGACCCAAGGAGACCTGCCAGGTGGGAAGAGTGCTGGACTCCTTGCCTCGACGGTGTCCACACAAAGCTACTGGTAAGCCAGCAATTTGCTTCTCGCCACGAATCACTGTTTTGATATGCCAGATATGAACCGTGAGCTGATTACTGCCTTTATTAGAGTCATTAATGTAGAAGTCTGAGGGCGAACGAGGAAGAATAAAAAGAAGAAACTCCCATACATTGATGGGTGATGATAACTTAGGCTTTTATTTGTAAAATAATTTTTGTGTGAAATTTTTCGGGGTGTCACGGCACACTAAGTAGACAGTCGCGGCACGCCAGTGAGCAGCGGGACACCTGTTGCGGACCACTGGCCTAGGGCATTGACATCAGAGGGGCGCAGTACTGGCCATTATGGGGCAGTTTTATACAAAAATATCACTAAATTTCAAAAATAAAAATAACATATCACATAATAAAGATAATTTTTAAAACCAGAATATATAAATTTATCATAGGACTTTGTAATAAATTATATTCAATAGCACTGTTGTCAATTTCATTTTTATATATAATTTAAAAAGAAAATATTAATGAAGAAAAATATCCCGTTCAACCTCTGATGGGTTATAATTAGGATATATACTGCTCAAAAAAATTGAAAGGCCATTTACAATTTCATCTGCAGTTTAAAAAAAAAATAAAGATACAATTATGAAACTCACATATCATAAACGGTTTTCATTGCACATTACATTGACATTAAAATGAAGAAAAACAAATGATTTCATTAGTAAGAAAATCGATGTCAATCGTCTTACCTCCCTTTTTGAAAATTCAGAATCATTAAACAAAAGTTAACATGATTCAAAACCGAGTGTGTCCACCATGAGCTTGAATGAATTCACTGCACCTTTGCCTCATTGATAAGACAAGAGTTCTTAGAGTCATTTGTGGGATCGCTTGCCACTCCTGCTCCAGGAAGAGGAACAACTGATTGAGGTCAGTAGCAGGTGGATGATTTTCTCTAAGTCTACGTCCTAGCACATCCCATACATGTTCTATCGGACTGAGATCCAAGAAAGGTAGATCTGATAAAAATCTAATAAATGTAGGGATGAGTAAATCAGAAATTAAGAGCTTAATTAAAGATTTAATAACAGATGAATGGAAAGCAGAGTGGGATAAAAATCTGAAAGGAAGACATGCATATAAGATGTTCAGGGCTCCAACAAGAAAATGTCAGATATCTAGGGAATTGAAAATTCCCAGTAATAAGAAACTTCTCAGACTACAGCTGGGAAAAGGCTATTTCAGAATAGAAGAACCTTACTGTGCAGGATGTCTTCAAGACAATAATATAGAACTGTTACACCCCCCTAAAGATAATAGGAAAATCCGGGAGGTCATTACTGTTGTACCTCCGTCAAGCACGTGAAAGTCAATCATGGCTGTCACTGAAACTGATACAAAGGATTGATGTATGGTACGGTAAGGGTGTCTTATTGATTATCTGCTAACGTTGCTGCTGTGTTGTGGATCTGGTAATGTCTACATTTGATACATACATATACGCCACACAGGCAAACACTGTAGAAGTCTACTGGTAAGCGATGCACAAGTTCTCGATACAGATAGACCACGCCCACTCCGGGGCTATTTCTAAATACGTGTTAAGTTCCCTGTCACACTTGTAATATTAAGTGCGTGTGTTGGTTTAGTCGTTTACACCACAGGTACGTACACAAGAGTCATGGATGGTTGTAAACGACTGATGACATTTCATATGGGTTTATTCACGTCACAACACATTGATGAAATACACATAGAATACCGTTCACAGCACAACACAAGATATAAAGTACCACATAATAACTGCGCACTCGGCAGCTACAATGATATCATGATTCATGGCCCAAAGTACTCTTATTAAACTCAGCGCTATAAAGAATCCTCAATAACAATCCTCTCACAGGAGCTAATGATTCATGGCCTAAAGTACTCTTATTAATCAAGACTCCTCACACAGGAGATAATGGCCTTTAAAGACTGCACACTGCAGTTATAAACATTTCCACAATAATCAAAACTGCAGTTTCATACTACGCTGTACCCACAGCGAAAAATCCGTCGACATTTTAAATTCAGCACTGTACAGGCATTTCACACTTCCCAAAAACACTGTCTTCCTACCCGGTCAAAACGCCCGGAACACTCTCCCTAGATAACACACTCGTCCCGCTCAAAAGCAGACACGAGACTTCCTCACGGTCAACACAACTCAGTCAATCAATCATCTGCTCCTAGCCGCGAGCTATTCTCACTCCGCTCAAACATTACAGAATAAATATATCAGCGCTTTTCACGCTGTCTGTAATCTGTCTCTCGAAACTATCACGAGATACTCTCTAAATAATTCGATAGCTAACAAGCAACTAAGTGCTATAACTCAAAATCTATTTCAACTACTGACATACTCCAGTTTACTTCCCCTTACACTAAAACTGTTCGTTACATCTTACCTCACCCCCAGAGAAAAAAATTGATTCTATCAATTTTTTGACAAATACATTCCCCAAAACCAAAAAAGATTAAGAGGACAATGAAACTCTAACATATGCGTATAAGAATTACTTTAAGTTAAGTTAAGATAAGACATCTACAAAATATAAGCATTAAGTGAAATGTAAAAATGAAGTATCCAATGTAATCAACTAAGCATACCAAAAATAATGTATTACAAAACCAAGTTAAGTGAATACAGCACAACTAAATAGGAAACAACCGATAGTACAAGAAAAGACAAGATCAAGCAAACGAAAAAATGATCCGTAATAAAGGTAAGTATGAAATCAGAATATGAGAAAAAACAATAATATTACATTCAAACAATTTGTTATATGTAAAATAATTACAAATATCACAAGTAACTACACTATATTAAGTTATACCATTAAAGTAACAATACATAGAATGAAAGTTTAAGAAGCGAAAGAAGAAGTATACAAGAAAAATGAAGTGAAACGTAAATAAAGCACGAAATGTACACCAAAATATGAAACCATACTGAAAAGACAATAGAAAAGAAGGAATGGAATGAAGGATAATCAACAGAGACAGATAGAAAGCAAAAGGTATGAATATAGAGATCGTTGATAAAAATGTATACAAAGAAGTATTTAGATCAACAACGTATTTCAAAATACATACAAACACGATCGAAAAGCACAAAAGAAAATAACAAAGTATTCCTATACTAATACTACAAAAAATAGTTTATAACTAAACAAAACATAATCAGTAATTTAAACAAGTTATACAAGTTATACATAATCAACAATAAATTATCGACACCACACAAAAAAGTGATAGCATTGCTACAAGACCAACGCATAATCAAGCGCTAATACAACATAACATCCAAAAACAAACAAAAAACTTTCTTTAAAGAACTAACATTACTCTACATATCAGACATAGCACATAGTCAAACGCTAGGCATATACAAAACCAAAAATAAAAAATTACAATGTGTGGGAAAATAAAAATATTTTCCAAAAAATACAGTACAAAAATATTTCGTAATGCTAAGTTACATAAAAATAGTATTTTAATTTAATTAATTCAAATCTATAATTAACAAATTAACAAAAAACTAGCTTTAGCAAAATGAGAGACATATAACAATTCCTGCATCTAAGCAAACACTAAACAACACGTGTAAGTTTTTTTTTTTTTTTTAAATACGTCACAGAGAAACACATAGAAAAACACACTATTACCAACATACAAGTTTGCAAATACATGAAAACAACGTAATGTATGTTAAGCAAGTGCTTAAATCAGATCTCTAGATTTCTCAATCCAATAACAATATCAGCAACCGCTGTTAATTTTCTCTATACAGTTCAATTTAAACTTTTAAATATTTCCGGCTGACAATCACGTTCAGCTTAGCTACAGTGTTATTCAGTTAATAACACTGGCTAACAAAAAAAACATTTTTTTTTCTTTCTCTAACATTTCTATGTTTTTCTGGTCAATTTTAATGCGCTGTTTTTAAATCTGCAAACCGTTTTTCTCTATCAGGTCGGGATATCTAGAAATACGCAATTGAAGTTTTTTAACAACGCATACAGTATTACAACATCATTCGTACAAGAAGTATAACAGTTATGTAGGCTTGAATTTCTTTGCAGTCGACTTTCGTCGGTGAATGGCATGTGGTACATCGCGATGAAGCATCCGACAATAATCGGCAAGCATGGTCACACTCCACCGTCCTTGATAACGTGACTCCATTACGGCGATATCTTGATGGAATCGTTCTCCATGTCATCGCTGACTTCGCCAAGGTTGTCAGGGAAAAAGTCAAGATGCGAATCGAGCAAATGGATTTTGAGGGACATGTTACAGCCCATAATTCTGTTTGCATCTATGCACTGCTTAACAATATGCACATAGTCGACAGATTTGTGATTTCCCAGAAAGTTATCGACGATCGATTTGAATGCCATCCATGTGCGAATTTCACTACCATGTAACAAGTTCTCAAATTGTTTGTCTGCAATAACTTTCCTAATCTGAGGTCCTACAAAGATACCTTCCTTTATCTTTGCATCGCTAACTTGCGGAAACTTTTCTCAAAGATAAGTGAAAGCTTTGCTCGTTTTATCTAACGCTTTTACGAAATTCTTCATGAGCTCCAACTTTATATGTAACGGTGGTAAAATGATGCTGTCTTTGTTAACTAATGGCTCGTGTATTACATTTTTATGCCCGAGCTGCATACAATCCCTGATAGGCCACACCTTTCTTGCATAATGTTCCTGTCTGTTGCGGCTGTCCCATTCACACAGGAAGCAACAAAATTTAGTATACCCAGTCTGCATGCCCGTGAGAATTGCAATGACCTTTAGGTCTCCACAAATCCGCCATTGGTAGTCATTGTACTTTATTTTTGCCAAAAGTATAGCCATATTGTCATAAGTTTCTTTCATATGAACAGAGTAGGCGACTGGAATTGATGAAAATAAATGTCCGTTATGCAATAACACGGCTTTTAGACTAGTCTTGGAAGAGTCGATGAAAAGTCGCCATTCGTTGACTATGTGCTCATGACCGAGGTGCACCATTAGACCGTTTACATCTTTGCAATAGCAAATGTCATCATCCATCTCAAAGTATTGAACAAGTTCTCTGTGTCTATGACGAAATTTAGATATCAGAGTATTGGGCGCTAAAACATTCCATTCTTTGAGTCGCGAACCGAGTAATTCCGCTTGTCCTTTGGTAAGAGCGATATCACGTATTAGATCTGAAAGTTCTGAATGGTTAATTAAGTGAACACCATCATTCACCGGTATATAATCCGAGTCAGAATTAGTTTCTAAAGCAGGTAAACTATCACTTTCTGATGGTTCATTCACGTCCAACGGATATTGTTCTGGTGGAACTGGGATCGGACACGTGATTGGATCATGAGGCACTGGTTTCGAAACCGATTCAATATTTGGATAAATCACAGGCTTTCTAGTTTTAAAAGTGAAACCATGGATATTTGTCAAGCAGAAGTAACAATCAGTAGCGTGATTTGTCGGTTCACGCCATACTACTGGCACTCTAAAAGGCATCGACTTATGCTTCGGCGATTTTCGTAACCAACCTGCCAATGTATTTGCACAAGTCGAACAAACTGCATTGGGCTTCCAAGATTTATTTGCATCATGAACTTTCGAATCGAAATAAAGTTCATATGCTTTCTTTAGTAATGGTGTAAAGTTTTTCTGGTGAACACGATTGGTAAAAGATCCGCACACGTAACAGAACAGATCAGCCGAATTTCCACAACTTCTAGAAGCCATATTTCGCTCAGAATTATTTCAAAATACAGTAACTATTTGAAAAATAGCGTAACATATGTCATGCATCTTTTAGCAGTATAAAAAGTAGAATTATTTTCATTTTATTAATTTTTAATAAGTTATATAATAAAAATGAAACGGAGCAAATAACGGTTTCCCAAAAATATATTTATTCACAAATATCTTAAGAACCCGATGTGATAGAGATAAACGGATTTCAGATTTGAAATCAGCGCAAGAAACTGACCCAAGTACACTTATTCTTATATAAGAAAGAAAAATGTTGTTTGTCAGTGTAATTTATATCTATCTCCACCTGATATATTAAAAATAACTATTGTAACATTATAACTATTGAGTATGGGCATAGGGCTGGCAAACTCATCATGTACAAAACTATTCTACCCAACACATCTGTAAAACAAAACCAAAAAAAAAACTTCAAGTTCTACACCAGAGTATAAAAAATAGGCATAAGTTTGTAACCAGTAAGGTTAAATATAAATCTGCTCATTGCATTCATGAATAGTAAACAACACGTCACTACCATCTAACATACTACATATTATCCAAAACACAATAGTATAAAAAATAGCATCGAAATGAACTAATTTATAATTAAAAGTCATACATATCAAGAAAAACAATAGACATCAAATGATGCGTAAAGATGATGATCATAATATAACAACCTATAATGATCTATGCAATAGAATACATTAACATCTACTGTCCTAATAAACAAACAAAACAAAAATCAAACGCAGACAAAAATCTCCATAGGTCTTGCCGACATCTCATAAACACTAGGGGTAAAACGTCGAATCATGGTTAGCACGCTGATATGTTTCGCTTGAGAAAACACTCACTCGGGCACAATGTTGATCTATATTCTTGCCGCTACCGTAAACAGCCGTTAACGTAAACAGGAGCGCTGACCTATATCAAGAAGTCGCCTCTGTTCAAAAAATACAAATGAAAATTCCATTTTAATGAATGGTGAAATTTACTACGAACAACGGAGAGGTTAAACAAACAATTACCCCGCACTGTGGTTCGTGTGGAAATCTGGTCACCCCACGCTGTCATCGACTCTTCCTTTAAGTTCACAACAGCGTGCTGCTCTTTCAAAATCAGAAACATAACAAGCAGTAGTATTTGTGACATCATTATCATTGCTACTTTGCTTAATAACAATGCTTCTAGGCTCATGTCGAGCAAAATTAGCATAATTGCACTTATTCGTCGTTCGATCAAAATATTTATCATCATTTCCTCTTTGTTTGAGACTATTATTATGTCTATAATCCCAGTTAGGCTTGTTATGATTAACGTTTCTACTCCGCACAAAAAATCTGTCAGAAAAATTATTGCACGACTGAAAACTCTTCTTGTATTTGTCTGTACCATTATTTTCAAAATTCTGAGAATTAAACTGTTGAGATACATTAACTTGTCTCTTATCTCTCTGAGAAGGAAAATTATTATCATATGAATTTCCTTGGTACTTTCTAATCTTAGAAACATCTCTCCTACAAAAACTTTTCCCATTCTTTTCTTTGACAATATGCTTGTTTGCAGTATCATCTGCAGATCTATAAGTATCTTTATCGTCACGCCTATAATGGGTTTCATCCTTGGAACCACTACTTATAACTTTATCCCTTGCTATCATCTTCTGAGAACTTCCAAAATCAGTTACTCGTTTAATCTTTAGGCTTTTAGCTTGAAATCTCTCAGGACTGACTGTTACCTTATCATTCTCTCTATTACACTTCCGCCAAGATTCGTTGCTATTGGAAGCAGAATCAAAAGATCTTCGAAAGTTATATTTTCCCCGAAAAGATATTTGTCTATCACATTTAACTTTTCTATCAGCACAGATTGTATAGGGCTGGATCTTTTTAACCTGTTGGCAAACAACTTTCTGTCTAGTATTGTCAACATTGACAGTAGACCATATTCCGCTGTTTAAAATAACATCGAGTAGACCCTGTACCCTTTTTGTACTTTCTGCAATTTCAACACTTTTTTGTGAAATTTCTTCACTTAATTTCCTATTTAATTTGTCAAATGTCAAAACTTTACTTCTCTCCTCTGTTAACAATCTCTCAATCTTAATCATCTTCTCTCTCTCAGTCGTTAACTCTTCTAATTTGTCTTTCTCATCCTTTTCTTCATTTACACTTAGTTGTCGTGTTTCATTCTCACTATCCTCATCATTCATTAGTTCTTCAACTTCATTTGGAAATACAGTATAATTCTCTTCTTCAATACCAGAATTTACTTTATTCAACAAATCAAGAAGTGTGTTTGTATACGACCTATCACGGTCAGTTGTCTCAGCTTCCAATTTACTACACCTCTCTTTGTTTTCCTGAAGTTGTTGCTTGAGATCACTTACTTCACTATCTCTATAATGCACTTGATCTTCCAAATCTTTAACTTTGCCCAATGCAGCATCTAACGCCGCTTGCACTTTAGTAAGTTCCGTGTTTGACTTATCTAGATCATGTGTTAGTCTCGACACTGTTTCTCTTAATTCCTTCTTTTCGGCAATATCCTGTAGAAAATTGGCTCTTTCCTGTAGAGCATTTTGTTTGTTGATTTTTTAATTGATTCTCATTTCCTAATTCCTTTTTCTGCTCATCAGGATTACCGTTGTGGATTATTTTGAATATCCTTTGAACTACATGTCCGTGCTCAAGCTCAATATACTGTTTCAAAAACACACGAAGGTGCTGTAACAAATCAATCAAATCCTTAGCCATTATTGAATTACAAAGAAGCTTAAAGTTATGTTCAGCAAATAACTTTAGGGATACTGACACATTAACCAACAAATCGTCCATGATCCATACTCCAAGTCTTGGACCTCTCAATCCCTTTTCATCTCTACCTATTAACAATGCACTCTCCAACATAGGCCTTATATCTGCAGGATTATTATCAAAATCCATGGTGATTTAATCACTCAGTTAACTATATATCTATATCAATATAATTATTAATGTCGCAAGTTTATGTTTCAAGAAGTTCTGACAATTACCCTTCCATTTCACACAGTTCAGTATGTATACCAAAAATATTATTCATAACTTTGTATCATCAATTCCTCTTCCATCTGAGGGAAGTCAACATATATCATACAACCATCAATACTTAGCATCAATACTAAATCCTAATAATATGTCTATATAGAATTAGACAACAAAAACAACAGATTTCAACAGTATAGGAGATGCAAAGCACAGGAAGGCTCGTTGACATAGTTAAGGTGACACAGTTCACATCACAAACATAACCACTTATCTTGAATGAAAACTCTTTTGTTTCTTTCCGTTAACACCCTGGATATCACAAAGTTCAATGGTAAAACAATCGACAACAGAAAGGCATTGGAACTTGACACCTTGATTCCGCTCAGGTCCTCGATTCAGCACGCTACGTGCTAACACACCGCACAGGAAAGCAGGAAATGGGTCACCGTCTGTCAATTTCGTTGAAAGGAGGTACACCGCTCGTTCATACTGCCAGATGATTACTTGTACTGGTATACAGACGCCACTGTATATCATGACATCTCATAATCTTGAGTAATAAATTTCTTGACTTGCGAGTTGCGACTTGCGACTTGAGTTAACAGTTCCCAGTTTAACTGATACTGAATAAGTTTTTCTTGGGCCTGGATACAGCTCTCAAATGTGATGTCTGTCTTTCATATACTATCGCCACTCAGGCTACACGCTAACACTTGTGAATTAATATCACGCGAATTTCGCGGGTGTCTGATCCTATAAAACTAGCACACCACTGTTACACCCCCCCTAAAGATAATAGGAAAATCCGGGAGGTCATTACTGTTGTACCTCCGTCAAGCACGTGAAAGTCAATCATGGCTGTCACTGAAACTGATACAAAGGATTGATGTATGGTACGGTAAGGGTGTCTTATTGATTATCTGCTAACGTTGCTGCTGTGTTGTGGATCTGGTAATGTCTACATTTGATACATACATATACGCCACACAGGCAAACACTGTAGAAGTCTACTGGTAAGCGATGCACAAGTTCTCGATACAGATAGACCACGCCCACTCCGGGGCTATTTCTAAATACGTGTTAAGTTCCCTGTCACACTTGTAATATTAAGTGCGTGTGTTGGTTTAGTCGTTTACACCACAGGTACGTACACAAGAGTCATGGATGGTTGTAAACGACTGATGACATTTCATATGGGTTTATTCACGTCACAACACATTGATGAAATACACATAGAATACCGTTCACAGCACAACACAAGATATAAAGTACCACATAATAACTGCGCACTCGGCAGCTACAATGATATCATGATTCATGGCCCAAAGTACTCTTATTAAACTCAGCGCTATAAAGAATCCTCAATAACAATCCTCTCACAGGAGCTAATGATTCATGGCCTAAAGTACTCTTATTAATCAAGACTCCTCACACAGGAGATAATGGCCTTTAAAGACTGCACACTGCAGTTATAAACATTTCCACAATAATCAAAACTGCAGTTTCATACTACGCTGTACCCACAGCGAAAAATCCGTCGACATTTTAAATTCAGCACTGTACAGGCATTTCACACTTCCCAAAAACACTGTCTTCCTACCCGGTCAAAACGCCCGGAACACTCTCCCTAGATAACACACTCGTCCCGCTCAAAAGCAGACACGAGACTTCCTCACGGTCAACACAACTCAGTCAATCAATCATCTGCTCCTAGCCGCGAGCTATTCTCACTCCGCTCAAACATTACAGAATAAATATATCAGCGCTTTTCACGCTGTCTGTAATCTGTCTCTCGAAACTATCACGAGATACTCTCTAAATAATTCGATAGCTAACAAGCAACTAAGTGCTATAACTCAAAATCTATTTCAACTACTGACATACTCCAGTTTACTTCCCCTTACACTAAAACTGTTCGTTACAAGAACATTTCTTGTTAAAGTGTAAGAGGTATGACCAAATAAGAATACCAATATTGGATTATTTGCAGGCATCCAACTTACCTATAAATATAGAGGAGGTGTTGAGAATAGACAGACCTAGGGAACTGCATAATATAGTCAAACAATATTTAACACGAACACATGTTAGTATATAGTGGCTGGGAATGTGAAGGTCTGATGCTGTTCTTACAATGCATGTGACTTTAAACAGATGAAAATCAATTAAATATCGGTAAAGTCTGTTATATAACCAGAACCACCAGGCCTATACACCCCTCCACTTTAATATTATTCTTGTTCATAGTTTCTTCTTGATTTTGTTTGTTTGTTTTTTATTTTTCTATTTAACGTATAGGCCTAAGCACAATTGTGAGTATCCCTATTTTCAAATGTGATGCCACTTTCTCATGTCGGCAGTTGTTCATATTATTTGAAATTGAAAACAATATATATATCCTAATTATAACCCATCAGAGGTTGAACGGGATTTCTGTTTATCTTCATTAATTTAAAAAAAAAAAAAAAGTAAGCTGGCCAGTCTAAGCGGGTGACATGTTGCTGTTGTAGGAAGTCGTTCACGACCCCAGCTCTATGTGGTCCGGCATTGTCGTCCTGCAGGATAGAATCAGGTCCTAGAGCCTGAAGTGCCGTAAGAGCAAGCGGCTGTAAGATGTCATTTCTGTAGGCCAAACCATTCAACGCCTAAGAAAAATTCACCGAATCTTTTGGCCGAATACCATCACTAACCAAGATCTGCTTACTCGTAGCAAGCAAGAGGACATGCACACCATCATAGCTGGCAGACGCTGGAGCTGGGTTGGCCATGTCCTCAGAAGAGACCCTGATGCCATCACAAGAACAGCTATGCTTTGGACCCCTGAAGGAAAACGAAAGAGAGGCCGACCAAAAACAACCTGGCGGAGGACTGTGGAGGCTGAGATGCAGGGAATGAACCAGAGTTGGGGCACTGTACGAAGGATGGCCACCGACCGAGCAAAGTGGAATCAATTTGTTGTTGCCCTACAAGACGCCACTAGGCGTGATGGCCACTGACTGCTTTGACGGTCGGTGGCTACGGATCAAAGAAGAAGAAGAAACCATTCAACGTACCATGCACTCGATACAAGGGTGTTCTGGAGGTCACACTAATTCCGCCCCACAGCATTACTGATCCACCGCCATAGTGATGTTCAAGGACGTTGCCATCATGATAGCGTTCTCTTGGGCGCCTCCAGATACGATTTCTGCCATCTGTGAATGATCTGGTGAAACGGGATTCATCTGTGAACAGAACTCTGCTTCATTGATGCCTTGTCCAGGTCACATGACGCCGAGCCCAAGCCAGACGAGCTGCGCGATGAGCTGGAGCCAAGACAGGTCAGATGACAGGTCGCCTTGCATGCAGATCTGCATCTCTCAATCGGTTTCGTATGGTTTTGTCATTGACGATTACGTTGGTGGCTGCTCGCAGTTGCGTCCTGATGGCACTGGCAGTGATTGTTCTTTGTCTGAGAGCCAATACAACAACAAATGTATCTTGCCGTCTTGTGGTAGATGTTGAAGGACTTTCGTGTGTGATTACTGGTTGTGTTGCTTGAATTCTGATCGTGCTAATATTCGTACGCGAATGGGGTGAACCTCACCTTTGGTTTGTCGTAATGCCTGAACTTGGCATCAAGATGTAAACAACTGTTCATCTTATTAACTCAGCAACTTGATATAAAATACATAATTCATAATGGTTGAATGGTGTAACGTGATTCAACGAATAATGCCTCCGGTTCGAGTCCTTCACAATTTAATATGGATTACACACATACATAAACAGTTCAATTCACACATGAGGTACATGCATCAATCAATCAATAGCGTAGACTGCTGTTTTACATGTCAATGTCCGTTTAAGGATACAATGCAGTAATTGTCGTCAGAACATCACAGCTATATGCACGCGCAGATAGAATGGCTACCTGCCGACAGTGAGACTGTGAGTCTAATTACTTCGTATAAAGTAGACGATTATCTTTCTCCTTCCAAGGATTTAGTTAATCACTAACCTCCATAAGTTTCCTCTCATGTAGAGTTCTAGGACTGACCCTGGTCCATCATAAATGCACATATAAACGGCTATATCATGCCATTGAATTGGAAGGTTAACAAAACGCAGCTATTCAGCTTGGCGGTCAAGTAACAAAGGGTAGCGTCTCCTAGTTACCGACTGTGACAAAAACAACGCTAGACACGTCATAATCGATCGTGTATGGAGCGTTCAATAATTGAAACATCTATCGCAATATATTAAATGTCTTAACCTTTACAATTGCACGTCCGATAACCTTTAGCAGACGGCGTTAATATCATATACCGTAACAATTCCCTGTACACCGGGGAAAAAAAAAATCGATAGATTTTTTTTCAAGATCTATCCGACTTAACAATTTTTTCAAAAAAAAATTTAATACAATCGTGACATATGGCCGACGATGTTCTGAGTAGAACCGTGTCGCGGTCATGTCAACTAACTATTTGTCATAGTCATCTAACATTAATCACATTATATATCAATATTATACATATTATTATATCAACTAAATAAAATGTCCAATGTTAATAGTGAATGATAGAATTAAATTAAAGTAAGGTCTGTCGTATTAGTATGTCATATAGGAATTAATTTGACTAATTAAAATTAAATTAATTAATTAAACTAAGAGTTAAATTATTAAGGTTCTAATGTAACGCGATGTTATGAGAGAAGAAAAGACAAAATAAGTGAGAAGAAATAGAAAGAAATTCGAATATAAGTTTAACTTAATTGGGTGTGTTAAGTGTTAGTGAATAATAACTATCTAATTTAACTAACTAAATAACGTATAGGTACATTAAAAAAAAAATATTAATCTAATACTTGTGTGAGATTTATTTTCTCTTTTCATAATTTCTTCTTTTTATATTTCTTTCTTTTTTTTTTTTGTTCTTTTAATTTCATTTTTTTTCTCACATTTCATTTTATTGATAATAATTCAATTAAGAAGTTAAGTTAACTAATTAATTAGTATAGGATATGATGATCCATCCGTAGTCTTGATCCTGATGAATTCTTTTAGGCAAAAATGTTCAAACGTTTACGTTGGAAAGAAATGTCATTTATCCCAGCATCCAAGAATTAAGTGCACATAGGATAATAAGTTCGACTTGTCGTCAGATATTGTTCCATGATTGTTCAACGAATATTCATATATTGTGTATGGACGTTAGACGAAGTTTCAATGTCAATATGTATACCTTGATTGTCTTTAGTTCAATTCTGTGTGATGCATATAGTGTTTATAAATATTAAATTGAAGGCAAGGTTAGTTCCCTTATAGTTGATACTTCGTTATATCCAATGTAGTGATGATTGACGTGTTTTAGGAATGTCAATGTTGATCATTCGTCGTCAATAGGATTACGTGACAACGCATCCGCCACAATATTTTCAGTGCCAGGAATATGTTCAATGGAGAATTCAAATGGCTGTAGGATGATTGCATATCTGGCGAGTTTTTGGCTCTTGTGGTTAGATCGACGCAAAGATGCTACAGCACGTTGGTCAGTTTGTATGGTGAATGGAGCACCAAGCAAAAACTTTTCAAGTTTAGTTATTGCCCATATAACTGATAAAAGTTCCTTGTCCACTGTGGAATACTTTGTTTCTGCCGGCTTTAGCTTTCTTGAAATATATAAGGTAGGATGTAGAACGCCATCATGGTTCTGGAGCAGGCATGCACCAATGCCGTAGTTACTAGCATCTGTTCGTAAGAAAAATCTTTTGGAAGCATCGGGAAGTCTTAAAATTGGTTCATGCGAGAACAAATTTATAATTTTGTTGAAAGTTTCATTGCATATACCAGTCCATGTCACCTTCACCGGCATGTCTTTTTTTAACAATGAAGACAATACAGCCGTGATGGATGACAAGTTTGGTATGAATCTACTGTAATATTGAACAAGTCCTAACAAACTCCTGACCTGTTTCTTCGTCTGAGGAACTGCTATGTTTAGAATTTTGGAGACTGTACTAGGTAACGTTCGGATATATCCCGATCCAATGATATGTCCCAAAAAGGTTATCTCATTACACGCGATCTGCACCTTTGTAGGTTTAGCAGTTAGATGATAATTCCTTAGAGTGTCGAAAACATATCTAAGTCCCGAAACATGTTCCTCAAACGACAAACTAAACAAGCATATGTCGTCAATATATGTAATAACGTCTGGTCTACCTGATAAAATTTGTCGCATCAGGCGAATGAAGGTAGCTGGCGCATTAACAAGCCCAAAAGGCATCACATTCCACTGGTATAGACCTTGTGGAGTGGAAAATGCGGTGTAGTACTTAGCCTTTTCGGTCAGTGGTATCTGCCAATAACCTTTAGTTAAGTCTATCTTACTAAATATAGTTGCGTTGGATAGACGTGGCAGTAAGTCGTCGATAAGTGGATGTGGTTCGCTGTCAACTATAGTCTTAGCATTTAATTTTCTATAGTCAACACATAGTCTGATGTTATTGTCCTTCTTCCGGACAATCACTAATGGAGAAGAGAATGGCGAATTACTAGTCTCAATGATTCCCAGAGACAAAATCTGTTCAAGTTCCTTAGTAGTTTTAGCAAGGAAATGTAAAGGAACCGAATAGGGATGTACACGAATAGGTGTATCATCATTGAGAGTAATGTCATGACTGATAGCCGATGTGCGACCCGGGACGTCGGTCAACACATCTGGATAAGATTGTAATAGATTAGCAATCTGTAGACGCTGTTGCGGTGTAACCGTTGAAGAGATGGTTACATCCCGCCAAGATTCAGTAGGTTGAACTACTGGTACCGGTAACGGTAACTGTACCTCAGGAAAAGAAGATTCTTCTTCCTGGATGACGGATAAGTTAGAATAATAACAAGTAGATACTGTGTTGTCATCTAGTTCATGAAAAATTGACTGTAAGTGTTCAGGACGTGTATGAAATTGCTTGAGCATGTTAATATGAAATATCTTTTTGTGTCCCTTGATATCTAAGACGTAATCAACGTCGGAAATTTTATCAATGACTTTGTAAGGACCATTCCAAGATATCAATAATTTATTGTTATTGTGAGGAAGTAACACATAAGCCTCATCGCCTGGGAATAATTGGCGTAATCGTCGAGACCTATTTTGTAGAGATCGAGCCTTAGCTTTTGCAGCCTCAGAAGAAGCTGTTGCCAACTGGCAAGACTCAATAATGTTCTTCCGAAGATTAATCACATACTCGTAAGATGACTGAGTGTCCTGAGTCATCTCCTCGTCAATTAATAAGTCTTTTATTAGTCCCATAGGACCTCTTGGGGGAGCACCAAAAACTAATTCAAAGGGAGAGAAGCCAGTTTGTTCATGCAGTACCTCCCGATAAGCAAATAGAACAGCTGGGAGTGCTCTGTCCCAGTCATGAGGGTGCTTAGCAGTAACCTTATGTAGTAGTTGTTTAAGTGTACGGTTAAGTCTTTCAACCGCACCATTACTCATAGGATGATAAATACTACTTAAATTCCTATCAATGTTCCAAGTTTTCATGACTTCCTTCATGGTGTCAGATATGAACTGTGACCCATGGTCTGATAAAAGTTTTCTAGGAAACCCTATTCTAGAAAAGATGAGATGTAGTGCATCAGCTACATCTGTAGTAGTGGTGGTCTTTAATGGGATAGCTTCTGGCCATCGTGTGCACAAATCAATGCACGTAAGGACGAATCTATGTCCTCTGGCCGATGGTAGCAATGGACCAATAATATCTATGGCCATCTTGTCAAACGGTCTTACTGAGATATCGCAAGCCTGAATAGGCGCCGTGTGAAAAGCTCCACGTGCTTTCACTTCTTGGCATGTAGTACAGGAACGTACATACTGCGAAATATCTCTTGACACTCCTGGCCAAAAGAATGAAGACAGTACTCGAGATCGTGTTCGAGTATATCCCATATGTCCAGCACAATGTGAGTCATGTGCATGTTGAAGAATGTACCGTCTAAAAGTATACGGGACCATAACTTGTTGTTTCATTTGTGATTTGTCATTAAAACATCTAATCAATATGTCATTTTTAATAACAAAACCAATGTTTGTTATTATTACCTGAGGATAAATTGTCAACTTTATCAACCAGCTTAAAAATTTTTTTTAAAGATTTATCCTCTTTTTGTTTGGTTGCAAATGTTTCCCTGTCAATAGGTGAATTGACTACAAACTCCTCTTGGTTGTCTGCATCCATCTTATTATCACTAAATTTCTCCATGAGTTGAGTCTGCGCTCTAGTCGTCACGGCGTTTCCAGTGCATAGGTTATGTTTCTCCCATTCTATGATCTCATCTGGAGTACAATCTTTACTACCGTGTATACGACCAACCATCAGATCAGTATTATGGTTTTTTAGCATACATACTTTTACATTCCCTGTGAAAAAGGGTGTTCTAATATGAACAATAGCTGTGGGGTAAAACTCAATAGTTCCACCAAATGTCATGCAGCGTACATATTCTCCTGTCGCACAGCTAGGATGTACCAGCGACTGACGTACACCAATCGTCGTGGATCCTGAATCCCTCAGCACTGAGACGACGGATCCATTAACTAATCCCCTGTTAAAAATTAGTAAGCCTGTTCCATCGTTGACTGCAAGACCTACCTCTGGTGTAATATGTCCGCAGTTAAGCACTGTTTCTTTCGCCTTCTGAAAAATAAGATTGCATTGTTGGCAACTATTTGCCACATTATAATTAATAGCAAAACATGCAGCAGAAGACTGTGTTGTATTATTGTCAAGTGGGACCTGAGCTATAGGGGTAGTATTATTTGTAACTGCCGCCCCTGTATTATGGTTGTAATGAGATGATCCCCGAGAATGAGATCGATTCCGAGTATAATTGTTAGAATTATCTCGTCGTCCTCTATAGTAACTATTATCTCGATGTCTCGAGCCATGATTATTACCATTCCAGTTATTGTTATTATTGGGAGTATGTGATCGATTATAATTAGTGTTATGTTGACCATTGTGGTAGTTTGTTTGAGGTGAATAATTTCTATCTCGTGATCTACCTCTGTTGAACTCATTTTTATTGTTGAAATCATTATTATGTCCCTTCTGAAAGTTAACATTGTGATTTCTTTGGAACCTACTTCTGTCTACACTGTGATGTCTTTGTTTGTTATTATGATTGTAGGCCATATTAGACGCCACAGGTAGAGGTTCTCTTAATGAGGAGTTAGAAATGGTTGCATTCGGATGTGCCGAACAGTAGTTTAAAGAAATTTTTTTCTAACTCGTCGATAGTACCTGGTTTACGCTCCTGCAAATATGCAAAAAATGGCTGGCTAACCGAAGATAATACCTTATCCCGTAGTAGTAAATCAACTAATTTGTCGTACGATTTGTTGACTTCTGCCAGTTCAACCCATCTATTAAATGTATTGCGTATGTTCGCAATGAATCCTGCAAAATCTTTTGGAGATTCAGGTAAAATTCCCTTAAATTTCAACCTACAGTGTTCCTCGTCCAGGTGAAACCTTCGTAAAAGCAAGGACTTAATAGCACCGTAGTTATTTGCTATTGATGGGTCAGCATTTTGAGAAGCCGTCAATGGTTCTCCAACCAAGAATTCATTTAACTTGAGTACCCATGACTCTTCAGGCAAATGATTTGTTTTGCAAGTCTGTTCAAAACGTGACAGGAACGATGAAAGGTCGTCCACGTTTAAGTTGAAAGTGGGTAATTTAAAGTTGTAGAAATGTTTAGTTTGGCTGGATGACGATCCATTTTGTGCGTTATTATTCTGGTTTGCATCAGCACTTTGTGCTTGTAATCTTGCTGTCTCCAATTTAATACGCGCCAATTCCATTTCTTGTTGTAAAATAATTTCCTCTCGTTTCAATTTATTCTCTTCTTCCTGTTGAGCAATTTCTCTTAATCTATTTTCCTTGGCAATTTGCTTCATCTCACGTTCCTCCTCCTCTTTCTTTAATGCAGCCTTTTGTTCCTCTATTTCTGCTTTATGTTTTTCCAGTTCTGCCTCAGCAAACTGACGAAGTTCTTGAGATTTATAACCATATTCCTTACCAATTTTAACGAAATGGTCTATAGTAAGCATTTTGACTTTTATATGGTAAGTAATTATTGGTAATTACTGATTAAAATAGTCAATAGTAGCTTCAGAGTAATTATTATACTTACTCAACTTAGGAATATTCAATATAAATAATCACAATAGTACTGAACTCGTATGTCTAAGTTCAACTAATAGACAATATTTTGTAACAATATTGTATCTAAGTACTAACTATATCATAAATAGTTATGATATCTGTTAACTATAATGTAATTACATCACACAATTAATCTTAATATCCAATAATGTTGGGTATGATTCCTAGTAATTATATTGTTCAATGTACTAAGTCACTCTCTTAGTACTAGAAAAGTATATTAAATAATATACAATGGGTCTATTACCTCAAAGGTAGACTATAAGATTATTTTATTTGGTCAATATATATATTATATTATTATGCCCTAGGCATCTCTTATAAATTGTAGTGCTAATTTCTTGGACTATCACTGCATAATTATGCAATGTCCCATATTAACCTTAAATGTCAGAAAAAATTAATTAAATTAAATTACAAGTGTATTATTGAATATAATGTTATAGTATTAATGTAGTATATAATATATATCATGAGTACAAACAAAACAATGATGCAACTAAAGGGTACAAACAATGTCAAGACGCAAACAAGACATTTTCACAATTAAAAATGAATTTATGAACTAAATAAAACAAGCGGAAGTGTCACACGGAAAACGAAGGGTCAAAGATTGACCCGAGGTCAACTGAATATGCAAAGTACACAAAAAAAAAATGACTGCAAAAAATGATGACATCACAGGACTCATAACGGACGAACATTTAACAATCATAAAATAAATTGATAGTAAGAGTAGACTGGACGAAATAGTTAACGAACATGATACAAAACTGAATAAAAATGTGAACTTAGTACAAATAAAATACACCAGTTATCTACGGAACGGCACAGCTAACACAAATCGTCAGACGACAGCAGATTTGGACAGGTAGTCCAATGGCAAACCTCAATGGGGCTTCCAAAAGTGCAATCGTTTAACTGCCCTAAGAAACGACCGAAATCAATTCAGGCATCGTGAGAGCCACAGAATCTAATTTCGGTTCATCCTCCCTACCGCCCACTAATTAACAACACATTAAGACAACAAAAAGTACATTAAACATAGGTAAAAACATGCCGATGTAGGCAGAGGGCATGGACTCAGTTAGCACTGTCACGTTAACGACAATAGTTATTGAGCTAAACTTATCTTTATTTGCTGCTTCACTTGATGCTCGTTGTCGTCGACGGCTAGGCCTGTGCCTTTGACTGTCTGCTCCTGTAGTCCATATCGTGTGTTTGCTTCAATGGCTCATGTTTCCCCTGGTTAGACTTAGAAACGGCTTTGGTTTCTCCGACAGTTCACCTACACGACTTTCGGTGACGTCACGTTGTTAGGCATTATAATGAGTACTGCGTCATCTTCGACTGGATCATGTGATCGAAAATTGATCGTAAATATTTGTGGTTAACATGTGCGTAAGGAACAGAAGTTTGTTTCTTTTTTCTGTCGTTCCCCGCATTCGGCCGCCACTTTTGTTGAAGGACTTTCGTGTGTGGTTACTGGTTGTGTTGCTTGAATTCTGATCGTGCTAATATTCGTACGCGAATGGGGTGAACCTCACCTTTGGTTTGTCGTAATGCCTGAACTTGGCATCAAGATGTAAACAACTGTTCATCTTATTAACTCAGCAACTTGATATAAAATACATAATTCATAATGGTTGAATGGTGTAACGTGATTCAACGAATAATGCCTCCGGTTCGAGTCCTTCACAATTTAATATGGATTACACACATACATAAACAGTTCAATTCACACATGAGGTACATGCATCAATCAATCAATAGCGTAGACTGCTGTTTTACATGTCAATGTCCGTTTAAGGATACAATGCAGTAATTGTCGTCAGAACATCACAGCTATATGCACGCGCAGATAGAATGGCTACCTGCCGACAGTGAGACTGTGAGTCTAATTACTTCGTATAAAGTAGACGATTATCTTTCTCCTTCCAAGGATTTAGTTAATCACTAACCTCCATAAGTTTCCTCTCATGTAGAGTTCTAGGACTGACCCTGGTCCATCATAAATGCACATATAAACGGCTATATCATGCCATTGAATTGGAAGGTTAACAAAACGCAGCTATTCAGCTTGGCGGTCAAGTAACAAAGGGTAGCGTCTCCTAGTTACCGACTGTGACCCAAACAACGCTAGACACGTCATAATCGATCGTGTATGGAGCGTTCAATAATTGAAACATCTATCGCAATATATTAAATGTCTTAACCTTTACAATTGCACGTCTGATAACCTTTAGCAGACGGCGTTAATATCATATACCGTAACAGTAGACCTTGGACGTCCTGACCTGCGTTGTTCTGCGACACTGCCGGTTGCATTATAACGATCACGCAGAGTTTGTATGACAGAGTGGGCAACTCCTAATCTCCTAGCAACTTCTCGCAGCCCTACATCATCCTGCAGCCATGCCATCGTCTTCGCTGAGCCATGGCTAAAATGGTAAATGTTACAAACATACCCATTGAACGTTCCTTCCGAAAAGTGGGTGACATGTGTTCACTATAATTACGACTTGCACGTGAAAAGCAAATTTCAGCAATGTTATCAACAGGCTTTGCCATAGGAAGCATTTTCAAACATGCATTTTTCCCTTTCCACCACATACATTTAATTGACCTTGGAGGTACACACACGTAACACAGATTTGATTTATTGTCAGATTAACAAACATTGTTTAAGCATGAAACAAAACGTTTTTGACTTAGTGTTCAGGTTTTAAAAAAAAACAGCTTAGTTGAAATGACCTAAAAACTGAAAGTGGCCTTTAACTTCTTTTGAGCAGTATACAGTATATTGTTTTCAATTCCAAATAATATGAACAACTGCCGATATGAGAAAGTGGCATCACATTTGTCAAATCATTGTAAATAGGGACAATCACAATTTTGCTTACACGTTAAATAAAAAAAATAAAAATAAAAATCAAGAAGAAATTCTGAACAAGAATAATATTAAAGTGGGAGGTATAAAGGCCTGGTGGTTCCAGTTATATAACAGACTTTAACAGATATTTAATTGACTGTCATCTGTTAAAAGTCATATGCATTGTAAGAACAGCATCAGGCCTTCACATTCCCAGCCACTATATATTAACATTTGTTCGTGTTAAATATTGTTTGACTATATTACGCAGTTCCTTAAGTCTGTCTATTCTTAACACCTCTTCTATGTTTATAGGTAAGTTGGATGCTTGCAAATAATCTAATATTGGTATTCTCATTTGTTCATACCTCTTACATTTTAACAAGAAATGTTCTATATTATTGTCTTGAAGACATCCTGCATAGTAAGGTTCATCTATTCTGAAATAGCCTTTTCCCAGGTGCAGTCTGCATACATGCCACAACTCGGAGTTGAAAAACCTGTACAAAAAAATCCAAAACCCTGTACAAAGACCCGCAAAACCTGTACAAAGAATGAAAAAAACATATCAAAAGATTTAATTTGTGTAAAAATATTTTCATTTACCGTGGGCTGCATTATAAATGAGGCACGGGGACTTTGCCTTTTAAAGCAGGTCTTCACTTATTTAAAAACCCAAACAATAAATGTCTGAGTTTATTTTACACTGTAAAAATAATGTGATTGTGTCATCATTTAGTCTTTTTCTGTGCTTAATTATCACTAACAGACTGGGACATCCTGTGTTAAATAGGACCTTATAAAAGAACTCTGAGACACAGTAATAAGGGGAATGGGTTAGAAAACCTGCACAGAAATTATGTACAGGGTGTACACATCTGAAAACGCAAACACCTTGTACAGATTATGGGTAAACCATAGCATGTGGCATGTATGAGTCTGAGAAGTTTCTTATTACTGGGTGTGGTAAAGTGGGATGATATAAATAGTTATAGGGGACTTAGTGTACTGACTGAGATCAGCTGTGAAGGTATCTGTATCTAATAGGTGTAGTGTTTTACAGATAACCTTACTTGCTACCACATTTATACCTCAGTCAGAATTATTCTGGAATATTGTGATGACTACGTTGAATGTCTAGGGTTATGAAAATGATGAAGTGTAAGTCACAACAACAACAGACAGATAAACAATTTAATTTATTCCACAACACTTTACACCACTGTGACACTCACATACATATAACACTCTATAAGACTATCTTAAATGAGTCAAGTGTAAAGTTTCAAATAGATATGTATTAATTCTTTTCAAATATTTGATATCCTGATTCAACAACAAAGTGAACCAGGAATCACAATCACATGTAATCACAGGTTATATATACACAATTATAAATAGAATCTTTGGATTGACATATTTTATTAGTATTATCCTATGTGTGTACGTTGTGAAGTAGTACTATGAGGTAATACTGGTTTTGTTTTTCAAGCTACGTTGTTGTTTGTCATCATGACTTCAAGTGTTTGATTATCGTGGAAATAGTATTGGGAAAAGTTCACATTTCCTGTCATTTGAAACAATTTATTGTCCCTCTGTGTTTAATATAATGTCAATTTTAGAGGGGGGCACATAATGTTGAGCTGCTCTGGCCACAGAAGCTTATCTTTCGTGATGGCGGCAGGAAAAGGTCTCCTCTGCTCGATTGCTTCACTGCGTTCTTGAGACACCTCACTGGTCGCTATCTGGACCAAGGAGTATGCTGTCAGCCTCTGGATTCAGCAAAACTCAGACCAGGTGCTGCTTCAATAACTTAGGACCACGGTCCCTGAAACAAGAAGGTTGTACCTCCTACTTCAGAACTAATTTATAATCTATTTCCACACTGAGCACAATACATAACAAACACTGAGTTCAGAGCGGTAGGCCAACTGCTAGCTTCATCTGAAACAATTTACACCAGTATTCTCCTCCCTAAGGGTTACTACGCCTCTGCAATTTCAGCTGTAAATCCTTCTATACAATAAGATAGGTGTCAGTGTACTATTTGGCGATCCCATGCAGTTCTACTTCTCTCCGACAAGTTTTGTTCAGGTTGGAGCAATATCCAGGCTTTGCCTCATGTTTGCTACTGAACCACACACATATATACAGACACAAATTATCAATTCACATTCAATTTTCATCAAAAAGATATCAAATATGTCAAGCTTACCACAATTCATGGAAATAATAAACAATTACGTTGACTGGCGATGAATATGGCACAATTTCGATCTGCCTATGTCCCAGGCTTTTATTTAGAAAAATATGAGCTGGATCTCAACGCACTGTTTCTTTAGTAAGTTTATTTGACAATGTGGCACTGAACTGACGCTCCTAATTGACTATATTGGCGGGTCTAACCAATCGGGCCATGTTTACACAGCTTTTCAAAAAAAGTACCCCTACTACCGTTTCCCCTAACAACAAAAATCAGTATTTGCAGTCCAACTAATCGTGTTTCGCCTTACATATACTGCCCGCCAATCAAATCGGATTTAACATGGTGGCCTATTTCCCGTAAAATGGTGGTTTCAAAACATGCCACTGTGCAATTCTGATTTGGTGCTGTCAGACAACCTCACTATTTTCTTTTGGCTATAATTTGTTAGTTCCTAGACTATTTGCGTAACCTTTAACATATTCTTTGTCAGCAAGTCCTAAGGAACCCAAATATATAAATTTAATGGAGCTAAGTGGCTGCGTTCAAAATATGCATTTTCTTCTACCTCCCGTTCACTTCGATACGATGTGGTGTCTGGGTACTGTCATGTTTTCAGACATAAAACAGTATAATGTCATGTTTACTAATAAGCATTTAACAGGTTTTTAAACCCAACTCTCGTATTTGTAGTGTTTTTTATCACTGTCTATCTGAAAAAAAGTTAGTGCCTCATGCCTTTCGCGTGTTGGGGGTGGCATTAATATCGCGAGACGCGTGTTAGTGTTGCATGCGTTCCTTCGTACATCGCTCTCTCTCTCTTTCTATCCTAAGTCCATCTGTCTTTTCATTACGCAGTGTATAAAATGAAATTAATGGAATATTAAACTAGGTCATTAATCAGCTTGCGTATCTCAAGGTTTTCGAAGAAACACAGTACTAGTTGTATTGTTTTTTTGAAACGCGTGTATGCTGCTGTAGGCTGTTAGGCGTTACATTTACCTGATAATTTATATATGTGGATTTAAAATGTTTCACGACAAATCCTCCCCTCTTAAAACAGACGTTATATGTCAGTCTATAATTCTATATACACATAGAGAAATTTATTATTATTTCTGGGGCTTACGGTGATTCTCATCACACGGATGGCGGCTTAAAAAATCCGCTTCCAGATTTGTTTTTCCAGAAATATACTATATGCTAAACTCAAATGGCTGCATAAGTAAGGACCATCTGAGTAACCTAGAATTTTCATGCCTAGCCTGCGCTAGAAACGACAAGGGTTTGTGATCCGTTTGCAACTTAAATGCCTTCCCATACAGATAAATATTGAATTTCTTTATCGCCCATATTACTGCAAGACATTCTTTTTCGCTAGTTGAGTAATTCGTTTCAGCTTTATTCAACTTTCTGCTAGCATATGCCACTGGGCTTAATTCCCCATCCAGTGCATCTGATTTTTATAACAGGGTCGCACCTAACCCTATATTACTGGCATCCGTCCTTACAATGAATTCTTGACTTAAGTCAGGTAATTTCAAAATAGGTTTACTTGTAAGCTTTTCCGTCAATTCCTGGTAAGCCAATTCACATTGTGCTGTCCAGGTAATGCGATCTGGATGTCCTTTACGTGTCAAATCAGTTAACGGTGCACATATGGAATTAAAGTTTTTGATATACTTTTGGTAGAAACCACATAATGAGACAAAGGATCTCACGTCTTTCTTGGTTTGTGTTCTCGGGGCTTTCTTTAGTTTCTCTAAATTCTTGGGGTCAGGGGTCATGTTTCCCTGATGGACTGTGTGTCCCAAGAATTCTAATTCTTTACATCCAACGCAACATTTGGTTGGTCGGGCTGTTAAATTCGCTTCCCTAAGTCGATTAAACAGCATGTTCAGAGAGTCAATGTGTTCCTCAAATGTTTCCGTTGCTATAAGGATATCATCCATGAAATTTGTGATGCATGGATTATTCAGAGGGTCCAATAATTTTCTCATCATTCTAGAGAAGACACTAGGCGCATTCTTCAATCCAAATGGTAATCTGTTAAACTCATAGTGTCCCTCTGAGGTACTAAAAGCTAGGTATGGTCTAACCTCAGGCTTTACTGGAATCTGATAGTATCCTTTACTCAGATCCACTTTTAAGAAATATTTAGCTTTATTTAGCCTGGCAAACAACTGATTTGTATCCGGCAATGGATCCACCTGACCTTTTGTGATAGCATTTAGTCTCCTGTAATCTATACAAAGTCTATGTTCTCCAGAGGGTTTCCTTAAGAGTACCACACTGGAACTATACGAAGATTCACTGTGTGAAATTATTCCCTCCTTCAACAAATAGTCTATCTCTTCCTTCAAAGCTTTCTCCTTAGCAAAAGGAATCGAATAGGGTTTCATACAGACAGGTGTGGGGTCTATCAGTTTCATATCATATTCCAATAAGTTTGTATGCCCCGGTCGGTCCGTTAACACCTCTGTATGATTATCTAGAACCTGTTGCACTCTCTTCTTCTGATCTTTCGTTAAATGTGTACTGATTTTCACCTGTGCCGCTGTCTCACAGGGGTGTAATTCAAATATATATTCAAATATGATATTCAAATGATGAAAGTGGTTCCTTTTTCATCTCCATGGCAATGGACAAGGTCAACAAGTGTGTCTCTTCCTGATTTTCTCTTTCCAAGTATTTCTTCAGGAGAGCTTTCCTGTTGTAATAGGCAGCATGTTTCTTCCTGGCTTGTCTCAAATTTTCATTGGCAAGTTTCCAGCCAGTTTTTAAACGAGTGGTCAGCTCATTCACATATTGGTATGAGGATGTAATATTTTCCTCTGCCTTTTCATCAGTCCACGTTCTTAACAGCGCTACATATGGACCTTTAATTTTGTGGACCTATTTGTCCATGCACCGGTATGGTCTCTTCCACTCGAAGCTCTATAGTGATGATTTTTCTTCCCAGAATTATCATGCACAAAACGACCGCTACCAATTCTTTTCTTGGGGCTTTCTCCCCACTTAGAATTCTTGATGAGAGATTTCCTCTCTACATCTTCTTCCTCCAGTTTGTTTAAGTCCGATTGAGGGATTTTCGGCTTATCCTGGGGTAAGACATCTTTTTGCACTCGCTGCATAGTGGCCATTGTAAAACAGTTAATTGAAGCTTGTCCGTGAAAAGGGGCTTCCCATTCCATTTGGTCCACTTTATTAAATTTATTTTTCTTCCTATTGTCAGGCCTACGTTTGCCCCGTGGCGTGTCCAGGTCCTGATCAATGTTCCCACTTGTGGGTGTTCCCTCATGTGCTATGCTACACCTCTCTACAAAATTCACAATGTCAATCATTGCCTTGGGCCAATAATAATTTTGAGCTACCTTTTGGATGATGGTACCTATTTTCTCATGGTCCCCATCTTCTCTCACATGTAAGCTCCTTATTAATTCTGCCCTATATGTCTTTGGAAGAACCAACTGTCCGTGACCCTTGGATCCAGTTCCGGCCTTCCTATACATCAACTTGTTTTTCATGTAAAAATCTCCCTTGCCTGGAGTTGTATGACAAGTTGACAATTTCCTAAAACAAGGCTTGAGGGTCTTATCCCCAGCCTGTGCCTTCCTCAACTCTTCTGGAGTGGTATTTAACATAATATCCTCCTCCTTTCTTGAGGTCGACCTGACCTGAAGGGTGGCCATTACTATAGGGTTCCTTCTACAATGGTCAGTGTCATGATTGTTCATCTTACAATTTTTACACCACCTCCTTCCTTGGTTGAAAGATTTTCTTTCATCATATTTCCTTTCATCGAATTGTGGGGTTTTATTTTTATTGTCATACCGTGGCCTATCAAACTGGTGCTTACCTTTGTTCTGATCTCTAGGATCAAATTTATTAAAGTTCTGTGGTGCCTTAAAATTTTCTACCTGTTTCTTTTTATTACCTGATACCTCTGCCTGAGCTGCTTGATACCTTTCAGCGACATTTAGTAACTCACCCAGTCTCTCTGCACCTTGTTCCATGAGAAACTTTCTCAGGTCTGGAGCCATGGACTCTCTTAGTTGTTCTATAAGGATCATTTCCTTAAGATCTTGGGTTTTCCCCAGAGAAGTCCATTTCTCCAAGTATGTCTCTAACCGTGCAGAGAACTGGTGATAGGTTTCACCTGACAGTAGTTTAGCATTCCTAAGTTTTTTTCTATAAAATTCAGCATTCTTTTCATATCTTAACAAAAGAGCCTGCTTTAGCATGTCATAATTTTCTTGATCACCTCTGCTCATTTTGGCAAAAACTTCATAAGCTGCACCACGAAGCCCTTGAGATAACTTTAAGCTCCACCTTTCTCTCTCTAACCCATACGTGGTAGCTAACAGTTCATATCTATTTAGATAGCTCTCGATATCATCTTCTTTCTCAACAAAATGATCTAAATGAAAATTCATAGCTGAGGTTGAGGCTCCCTGACTAACAGTGGCATCAGAGGTAAAGGGACTGGCACCATTTTCAGGAGCATGGCCTTGAAACTCAAACTCCCTTAGTCGTAACTAATGTTCCCTTTGTAATCTCTTCTCCTCCTTTTCTGCTTCCCTTTCTGCAGCCTGTCTTCTTTCTTCTGCTTCTCTTTCTGCCTTTTTTTCTTATCTTTCTGCCTCCAATTTCTTAGCCTCAGCCTCAATCTGCAACCTCTTAGCCTCAGCCTCAAATTGTAACTTCTTAATTTCTTTTTCAGCCTCTATTCTCTTATCTTCGGCCAATCTATCAGATTCTAATTTTCTTTCAGCCTCTTTTTCTAATCTTCTTTCTTCACGTTCAATATATTTGTCACATTCCGTAGTGACATAAGCAATCATAACTTGCCCGTCCATTCCTAACTCTTTTGCAGTCTGCACAGCAGCAGATCGAAATTTTGCCAAGTCGGCCATTTTCTAACAGATATATGTATAAAATATTTAACCAAACAATTTTATCTATGTCTAATTAACTACTGACAACCACAGGCACTGAGAGCTCAACCTTATTTCTTTCCACCCAAGGATACCTTTTAAATCTTTATTCTTCCAAATATATCTAATAGGAGAAAGTTCAATATCCCTGGAGCGAGACCCCAATATATGTGGTAAAGTGGGATGATATAAATAGTTATAGAGGACTTAGTGTATTGACTGAGATCAGCTGTGAAGGTATCTGTATCTAATAGGTGTAGTGTTTTACAGATAACCTTACTTGCTACCACATTTATACCTCAGTCAAAATTATTCTGGAATATTGTGATGACTACGTTGAATGTCTAGGGTTATGAAAATGATGAAGTGTAAGTCACAACAACAACAGACAGATAAACAATTTAATTTATTCCACAACACTTTACACCACTGTGACACTCACATACATATAACACTCTATAAGACTATCTTAAATGAGTCAAGTGTAAAGTTTCAAATAGATATGTATTAATTCTTTTCAAATATTTGATATCCTGATTCAACAACAAAGTGAACCAGGAATCACAATCACATGTAATCACAGGTTATATATACACAATTATAAATAGAATCTTTGGATTGACATATTTTATTAGTATTATCCTATGTGTGTACGTTGTGAAGTAGTACTATGAGGTAATACTGGTTTTGTTTTTCAAGCTACGTTGTTGTTTGTCATCATGACTTCAAGTGTTTGATTATCGTGGAAATAGTATTGGGAAAAGTTCACAGTTCCTGTCATTTGAAACAATTTATTGTCCCTCTGTGTTTAATATAATGTCAATTTTAGAGGGGGGCACATAATGTTGAGCTGCTCTGGCCACAGAAGCTTATCTTTCGTGATGGCGGCAGGAAAAGGTCTCCTCTGCTCGATTGCTTCACTGCGTTCTTGAGACACCTCACTGGTCGCTATCTGGACCAAGGAGTATGCTGTCAGCCTCTGGATTCAGCAAAACTCAGACCAGGTGCTGCTTCAATAACTTAGGACCACGGTCCCTGAAACAAGAAGGTTGTACCTCCTACTTCAGAACTAATTTATAATCTATTTCCACACTGAGCACAATACATAACAAACACTGAGTTCAGAGCGGTAGGCCAACTGCTAGCTTCATCTGAAACAATTTACACCAGTATTCTCCTCCCTAAGGGTTACTACGCCTCTGCAATTTCAGCTGTAAATCCTTCTATACAATAAGATAGGTGTCAGTGTACTATTTGGCGATCCCATGCAGTTCTACCTCTCTCCGACAAGTTTTGTTCAGGTTGGAGCAATATCCAGGCTTTGCCTCATGTTTGCTACTGAACCACACACATATATACAGACACAAATTATCAATTCACATTCAATTTTCATCAAAAAGATATCAAATATGTCAAGCTTACCACAATTCATGGAAATAATAAACAATTACGTTGACTGGCGATGAATATGGCACAATTTTGATCTGCCTATGTCCCAGGCTTTTATTTAGAAAAATATGAGCTGGATCTCAACGCACTGTTTCTTTAGTAAGTTTATTTGACAATGTGGCACTGAACTGACGCTCCTAATTGACTATATTGGCGGGTCTAACCAATCGGGCCATGTTTACACAGCTTTTCAAAAAAGTACCCCTACTACCGTTTCCCCTAACAACAAAAATCAGTATTTGCAGTCCAACTAATCGTGTTTCGCCTTACATATACTGCCCGCCAATCAAATCGGATTTAACATGGTGGCCTATTTCCCGTAAAATGGTGGTTTCAAAACATGCCACTGTGCAATTCTGATTTGTTGCTGTCAGACAACCTCACTATTTTCTTTTGGCTATAATTTGTTAGTTCCTAGACTATTTGCGTAACCTTTAACATATTCTTTGTCAGCAAGTCCCAAGGAACCCAAATATATAAATTTAATGGAGCTAAGTGGCTGCGTTCAAAATATGCATTTTCTTCTACCTCCCGTTCACTTCGATACGATGTGGTGTCTGGGTACTGTCATGTTTTCAGACATAAAACAGTATAATGTCATGTTTACTAATAAGCATTTATAACAGGTTTTTAAACCTAACTCTCGTATTTGTAGTGTTTTTTATCACTGTCTATCTGAAAAAAAAGTTAGTGCCTCATGCCTTTCGCGTGTTGGGGGTGGCATTAATATCGCGAGACGCGTGTTAGTGTTGCATGCGTTCCTTCGTACATCGCTCTCTCTCTCTCTTTCTATCCTAAGTCCATCTGTCTTTTCATTACGCAGTGTATAAAATGAAATTAATGGAATATTAAACTAGGTCATTAATCAGCTTGCGTATCTCAAGGTTTTCGAAGAAACACAGTACTAGTTGTATTGTTTTTTTGAAACGCGTGTATGCTGCTGTAGGCTTTACTATCAAACGTGAAAGCGTTACAATTTTGCAGACGGAGCATAAAAAGGGGGATCTCGAGTACAGTCATTGTGACAGCACTGGTCTTTTACCATTCTTCTTTCCTTTGATTGAATTTATTCGTTAGGCGTTACATTTACCTGATAATTTATATATGTGGATTTAGAATGTTTCACGACACTTTAATTTCCTGATTTACTCGTCCCTACATTTATTAGATTTTTATCAGATCTACCTTTCTTGGCTTCTTTATCTGCATTTTCATTTCCTTCTATGCCAACATGTGAAGGTATCCAAGCAATTAAGACTGAACATCCTCTGGAATATAAGTTAAAGTGTGTAGTAGCCAGAAATATCTCCTCTGCTATATCAGGTCTACTACATTCTCGTAAGTTTCCAAGTGCTTTAATTGTTGAAAGAGAGTCAGTTAAAACTGTTAGTTTTTTTTTTGGGAGGGTTATTAGAGAATATTTCTAGTGCTTTTAGTGTTGCCACCATCTCTGCAGTGAAAATGGATGTATGTTCCGTGATCCAATCTGCATAAAACCAAACTCTTAAATGTCGGTACACAAGAGAGTCCTGGACACGAATCCACGTGCATTTTGTGTGTCCTGCAGCGTACACTCTTTAAACTTGGCCTCTGGTTTCCTTCTTTATTTATGTCGATATTGTTCATGTCTTCTTGATACCAGAACGTTTGATCATTTTCCATGTTGGAATATATATCCTTAAATTTTGATCTTTTGCCTTGGACTCTTCAGTGTTTACGATAATAGTTATCATTGATAGAATGTCAATGAGAAATTAAAAAAACTGACCAACAGACACGATAGATGTTTTCTATTGCCAACGTGAACAACCATTCATTCAAGAGTAGCTTCCCCTTGTATACAGAATATCGGGAAAACCCTAAGCATTTCTAAGTATTTTAGAATTTCATTTTCAGTTTTATTTATCTACGACATTTGTACTCATTACTGCTGCTTTAAATAGAATGCTATGTTACATACAATTAACTGTATTATTGGCCTCAATCGTTAATGTAATCGAAAAAATATTTAGATCTAGTCTACTAGAGATATCCGTATCGGTAAAATAAGTAAGGGCCTTATACAGTATATCTATGCACAATATAGTAGGCTAATCATAGCTTACTGTAAGTAATAATTAATTATTTTGTAGCTTGTTTAACCATGTTGCTCTCGGGAAAGGGGGTGGCATCCAAGGAAACAATGACAATATGTAAAGGCATACAGCATACTGCTCCCTTCGGCATGTCGTAAAGGGCAAATATCATGGGGTTGTGCATGTCGTAAAGGGCAAATATCATGGGGTTGTGCATGGAGCTGGTAGCCTCTTATTGTTATTGTTGAACTGAGTCGACACCATTGCACTCCGGGCAAACCCATAGGTGCTCAGTTTCTCCCAGTGAGTGCGAATGCTAACTGTTCCTTAGTTCGCTGGTTATATACACGACGGATGCATCCTCGCATACGTACATCTCTGCTAGCTTTACGTTTGATGCCCAATTCCGACAAACATGACCTTTAATGCAGTGGCAAACTAAGAGGGATGCAAGGGAGGCAGTCTGCCCCGGGTGACAGCCAGGAAGAGCGTTTCATAGGGCACTAATAAGATAGTACTTACTGTTAAATATATACTTGATGATTCATCTATTGCAGTGTCATTCTCTACAGGCAATCATTAATTATTCTCAGTATATCTCCCTTATCCATATCCAGTGTCTCCACTGTGGGGGCTCTTGATGTTGGTCTGTCAGCTCTCATTACTGCATGACCAGGACCATAGATCCACACCAGCTCCTGAATTTTGAAGCTTCTATGAATGTTTTCCACTCATGCCATAGCCAATCATTTTGAACCTTTCGAAGCATGGACTGAGAATCTGACAGAGTTACTACCTTTGTTAATGAAGTTTCAGTCAGCCACCTTAAGTCTGCGGTAGCTGCCTCTACCTCCATTCTCATGCTGGAAGTTGTTATCTTGTAAGTCTCGCTATGTTCAGTGACAATTCTACCCTTTACCCTAGCAGAGAAGCTCCAACCTGATTTCTCACCACTGATCACAGACTAATCTGAATA
Source organism: Oreohelix idahoensis (assembly GCA_024509875.1). NCBI lineage: Eukaryota > Metazoa > Mollusca > Gastropoda > Stylommatophora > Oreohelicidae > Oreohelix > Oreohelix idahoensis. The sequence continues at coordinate 186,397 of JAMPIV010022947.1, read as the reverse complement.
CACAATGGCATCATTATCCCCGGCATGATCAAGTATTAGCTTATTAATTTCCAGTTCTGTTTTCCCATTGCCCCAAACTCTACACTCTTTGCCAAGGCTGATGATGACTTGCTGGTAGTTAATCCAGTTCTCATCTGACTTACTCCACTCTTCCCCTTTGAATATATTTTCAACTGTGGTCACCTGCTTGATCATTTTCTCTGCCTGCGCCATCCATGACACTTCCTTCTTTATTCTTGCTCCCTTAATGTCAGCTTTGTTTCCATGCAAGGAGTACAGTTTGTCTGGGGTTACTCACATACAGGCTTTTGTGTGTGGTTACTTGCATATAGGCTTTTGTCTGTGGTTACTCACATGTAGGCTTTTGTCTGTGGTTACTCACATATAGGCTTTTGTCTGTGGTTACTTGCATATAGGCTTTTGTCTGAGGTTACTCACGTATATGCTTTTGTCTGTGGTTACTCGCATATAGGCATTTGTTTGTGGTTACTCGCATATAGGCTTTTGTCTGTGGTAACTCACATATAGGCTTTTGTCTGTGGTTACACGTTTAAAGGCTTTTGCCTGTGGTTACTCGTTTATAGGCTTTTGTCTGTGGCTACTCGCGTATAGGCTTTTGCTTTGGCCATTGCATATCTGGATGGTAGCATCATCATGTAAAACACATTGGTACATCAATAACCGCTACAAGAGCACAAGAATATTTGATGCAGGCTTCCTGTTAGGGGACCAACTGCAGTGGTTGCCCATGCTCCATCAGGAGCAAAAAAGGAAAATGATGATGATGATTATGTCTGTTATATATTTTAATAACAATTCTATAAATAGGACCTACTTCATCTGTGTCTCCTGTACAGGTCTGTATTTAGTGTCACCTGACACAAACAAGCTAATAATCAACAACCAGCCAACAGATTTTATGCCACTATCATAACTAGAGACACCAAAGTAACCACCAAGATAGCCAGTAGTAAGAGGTAAAAGTAATTGTTAAGCTGTCATTATCATCAACATCATTATCACCAACATCATTATCATGAACACCATTATCATCAACATCATTATCATCAACATCATTATCATGAACACCATTATCATCAACATCATTATCATCAACATCATTATCATCAACATCATTATCATCAACATCATTATCATGAACACCATTATCATCAACATCATTATCATCAACATCATTATCATGAACACCATTATCATCAACATCATTATCATCAACATCATTATCATCAACATCATTATCATCAACATCATTATCATCAACATCATTATCATCAACACCATTATCATCAACATCATTATCATCAACATCATTATCATCAACATCATTATCATGAACACCATTATCATCAACATCATTATCATCAACATCATTATCATGAACACCATTATCATCAACATCATTATCATCAACATCATTATCATCAACATCATTATCATCAACATCATTATCATCAACATCATTATCATCAACATCATTATCATCCCTAAGGAGCATAATCCTTCACAAAACTTATATCAAGTCTTCCTGTCCCGTGCCATCACCTCAGGATGTTTCCATGTCTTAAACATGCCCTTCATGTCTGTCTCCAGTTGTCTTCATAATATGCTACCATAATACATTATAATTAGTCATGATTTACAGTTTATAATTTCATATTCTGAGACCAGTATCCGTCGCTGTTTCTGTATATTAGTAATTCACTTTTTTCTAAACAAAATTTAATATTGACATAAATTAACCTAAGTGTTCTCTTTCTTGACTTCTTTCTTACAAGTGTTTACCATTTACCTAATTTTGTTATTTGCTAATGTCACACAAGCCTCAGTTTTCCCTCTGTATTTATTTCTGTGTTTACACATTTATTACCTGTGCTGTTCTTTGTTAGTTCTATTTTACTATGATCTATTAGTCATTTGGCTTGTATGCCTATTAATAAATAGAAGTGTTATGGTAGCTACAAAATGTTAAAAATTTATGGATCATTCATGTTTAAAATTCCATTGTTTCAAGTTGTATCATGAAAGCAAATTACCCTCAATGATGCATTTTGTTTTGTGGGTGCTTAGTTGGGCATCTGCCATAACTTGGTCACTTGTTGCAGTGATGCATTTATATCATCCAGATGTACCATGATCAGATCTTAAGAATACTTCTGTCACTTTTCTCTAGCGTCCTACTTTTATGTACTTGCTTTCTTGGAGTCTACGATTTAACTTATTTTTGTTATTGTTTACCTTGGCAAATCGCTTTGTGTGGATTTTTAACAATGGTATAAGCGCCGTACCGTTCAGAAAGCAATGGCAAACTACTGAACGTAAAAATTGCCTAGAAAAATCACAAAACAGCCAATAAAAGCTGGGGTTGATTGCCACGTCCTGTAAAGGATAAGCAACTAACTTTACCTTGGCAGTTTTGTAAGTTATGAGTATATCCTAGAACTCTGAAATAGAAAAATTCTTGCCATTGGGAGTCGATCAGTTGGTGTAAAATATGATCAGACTGATGAGTGGAATTAAAAAAAAAAAATTTCATCACACTTTTATCAAAAAGCATACTTTTTCATGATTTAAGTCAAGAATTAGAAAAAGACAGAACAAAAGGGGCAAAGGCTTAAAAAAATTGGAAAGGGCCTAAAAAAAGTAAATCAATCAATCTTACAAATGATTCAGTAAGATTCCATGTTAACAAATTCAAAGATAAACTTTTGCAAATGTAACAGTATAGTTTTACAATAGTTTTGATCTTGGAAATGGCAATGGTGCAAAACAAAGCAATACAACTCTGAACATTAAAATAGTAGGTATTATTGTGATTACAGAAGTGTAAATCTCTTTTAGGTGTTCTGAGCTATAAAGAAATGTAGATATCTTTAGTTGTTGTGAGCTATACAGAAATTTAGATCTCTTTAGTTTTTGTGACCTATATAATAATGTAGATATTTTTAGTTGTTGTGAGCTATACAGAAATGTAGATCTTTTTGGTTGCTGTGAGGTATACAGAAATGTAGATATCTTTAGTTGTTGTGAGCTAGTCAGAAATGTAGATATCTTCATTTGGTGTAAACTATACAATAATGTAGATCATTTTAATTGTTGTGAGCTTTACAGAAATGTAGATCTTAGTTGTTGCGAGATAAAAGAAATATAGATATCTTCAGTTGTTGTCACCTATATTAAAATGTAGATCTTTTTAGTTGTGAACAGTATAGAAAAGTATATGTCTTCAGTTGCTTCCGTTTTATATGTCTCATTCACCAGATGACATCTTTCAGTGAGATGAACCAGAGATGTCTGTCTCTGAAGTTAAAATATGTGGAGGAGCAGAGAGGACATATGAACAAAATTATTGATGACTACATTAGTATGGTATGTTAATTATTTTTGCTTTATTCTTGACAAGTCAAGTGTATTCTGTCTCTTTATGAAAAAGGGGACAACTATAGCAGCAATTACATAATTATCAGCAGTCAGAAGATACACAAAGTGCTGGAAGTACTTAATACAGTAACATGGTAAAGGGCAAATAAAAAGTATAAGTAGTGCCAAAGAAAGATATACCCAATCATTATATTACAGAGTAATATTACAGAGAGACATAGGCAATGTAGAGATACACCCAAGCAACATACTACTGGGAGATATACCTAAGCATCGTGCTACAGAGAGATATACTCAAGAATTGTGCTACAGCAAAATATACACAAGCAGTGTACTACATAATATACCCAGACATTGTACTACAGAGAGATATAACTAAGCAACATACTGCAGAGAAATATACCCAAGAGGTGTACTACAGATAGATATAACCAAGTAGTGTACTAGATAGAGGTAGACCCAAGTGGTGCCCTAGATAGATAAATATGCAGCCACATGCTATAGAGATATATACCTAAGCAACATGCTATATTTAGATTTGCCCAAGCAGTTTACTAGTGAGAGACATACAAAAGCAACATACTACAGAAAAATATACTCAAGCCGTGTTCTACAGATAGATATACCCAAGCAGTGTACTAGATAGAGATATACCCAGCCAACATACTACAAAGATATATACCCAAGCAGTGTACTAGATAGAGATTTCCCCAAGTAGTTCACTAGATAGAGATATACCCAGCCAACATACTACAGAGAGATATACCCAAGCAGTGTACTAGATAGAGATGTACCCAAGTAGTGAGATATACCCAGCCAACATACTACAGAGAGATATACCCAAGCAGTGTACTAGATAGAGATGTACCCAAGTAAGGCACTAGATAGAGATATACCCAACCAACATACTACAGATAGATATGCCCAAGCAGTGTACTAGATAGAGATATACCCAGCCAACATACTACAGAGATATATACCCAAGCAGTGTACTAGATAGAGATCTCCTCAAGTAGTGCACTAGATAAAGATATACCCAGCCAACATACTACAGAGATATATACCCAAATAGTGTACTAGATAGAGATGTACCCAAGTAGTGAGATATACCCAGCCAACATACTACAGAGAGATATACCCAAGCAGTGTACTAGATAGAGATGTACCCAAGTAGGGCACTAGATAGAGATATACCCAGCCAACATACTACAGATAGATATGCCCAAGCAGTGTACTAGATAGAGATGTACCCAAGAAGTGCACTAAATAGAGATGTACCCAAGCAGTACACTAAATCGACATATACCTAACAAACATACTACAAGGCAAATCAACTCCACCTAAAATTTCATTTTTTTGTGCAGCAACAATCTACAAGCTGTATTCCTTATTTGAGGACCATCAAGTAACTCACTTACAAGTGTGGATTCTGTAGATGATGCAGTCATTTCTATTCTGTTATATAAATAGACACATTTCTAGTGAGAAATCACAACCAAGACTTTGAAAAATGGGTGCTTGTGCAGAATAGAAGAATCTTAATGATGTGGATATCAGTTTGGATGGGAGCCGCACTGGTGTAATCATTACCACATTGTGCTGGCGATCAGGTGTTCAAGGTTCAAGCCCGGGCATGGGTATTTGAAGGAGTGTCATCGACTGGGATTTTAAATGAATAACCTGAACGGCTCCTGAGATAAATCCTCGTGGATGGGAAGGAGCAAAGCTCCTGATCGGGTTGGAAGGAAAGTCCACAGGCTCTCCAGCCTTGCAATGACATGTCATTGGGCTGAAGGGCTGAAAGCCCAAGTGCCGCTGGTTAAGGGAAAAAAATAAAATCAATTTAGATGTGAAAAGAACCAGATAAAATACTGGTGGAGCAAGGTGAGGAAATTATGCTTGAGGTGGATAGGATTACAAAGCAGTTGTTATGCTGGAGTTTCCAAGACAAAAGAAATGAAACCTTCAAGCACAAAGAGAGGAAAACTGGAGACAGATATAAGAAGGGTAAAGAAGGTATAGATATGATTTCAACAGATGACAAAGGTTGTACACGGACTCCGTTGAAAACCTATAATTCACAGGGAGCTGAAAGGTAAAAGGGAAAGAACAAAAACAGCCTATAGACCTTGATTAGTCTCTGATAGAAATCTGACTGATGTTTTTGTATCATTATATGTCCTGTTATTTCCAGTATATGTTGAATGTGGCATTAAATTTAGTTATCTCCACCTGTCTATGTCATACCTGTCAACCTGTACGAATTTTTGATACTTTTAGCAGTGTACGGTCGTACAGACTCGTTGTAGGGATTTTTTTTCCCCCCCCAAAAAAAAAAAAAAAAAAAAAAAAAATTTTTTTAAATTCTAAAAATATTTTTCAACCCAAGTTTTTTTTAAATTTTAAATCAGAAAATATTTTCTAGCCCAGGTTTCTTTTAAACCAATTTTTTTATTTTTAATTCCGGGAATCTCGGCGTTCGTTTTTAAACTGAGGTCTCTCCCAGCAACCAATCAAATCCTTTTATACCCAACAATTCGGCAAAAACATTGAATTCGGCCTCAAACGCTTTCGGTTTTCAGCGTGACATGACGTATTTTTAAAGTTACCTGTTATCAACGACCATGCTTGCTTGCCACCACACTTCGACGCCATTTTGTTTAAAAAAGCTAAGTACTTATAACTTGGTTAAATATTGCTGTTGTTTTGCTTTGTTGCAATTTAATCGCTGTCTTAATCTTTCCAGTTATATCTTGCCCTTCAATATATTTCAGATAAATTGTCATAATATTCTGTGTAGGCCCTACATAACTAGAAAAATAAAGTTTGTTTGCGTTGAGTAGGCCTACTTTATTCCAGCGCTCGAGATTCGCTGCTTTATTTTTTAATAAAGTGGCAATTTGTTATTACTGGTCTAGACTACCAACCCTCAAATAATAATTTTGTAAATTTTTGGTGGTACGTTTTTTCTTCCTAGATTTGATATTCTGTTCATAATTTTTTTTTTTTTTTTTGCTGTTAGCCATTTGCTTTGTTCATGTTATTTTTTAATCATTCTCTACTGTATGTTGTCTGATGTGTGTGTGCCTCTACTGACAGATAGTGGTCAGAAAAAGAGCTTCTGTAGCTATTGGCTGGAAGTTGTTGACGAGAAAACTAGTACTGGTGCCATCCGCTTCCCTAATTCGAAAGTCATCATTCAGCGACTGCTGATACTCCCTCACAGCAATGCTGACTGCGAAAGATCAATTTCAATGATGAAAAAAATCCACACAGACTGCAGGAGGTCCATGAATGTGGACACACTCCTATTTTACAGTGTAAGATTAACATTGATACATGCTGTGCAGACTTTAAGCCCACAAATGCAATTCTGCAAAGTGCTAAAAGTGCATGTGTTGATTATAATACAAAACACTGTACATCGAAAGAGTAGTGTACCTCATGATCACTAAGTTTTTTTATATGTAAAGAACAGCATGAGACTATTAGCATGTTTAAATCATAATAATTCAAATGCTAATAGATTTGTATATGTCATTTCTCATTTTAAAACTGTATTGCGTATAATTTATTAATATATTTTTTGCGTAAGGATTTTTCAGTGTTTGTAAGGATTTTTTTGGTCCGGCGTACAGATTTTTGTCTCAGGAAGTTGACAGGTATGCTATGTGCTGAATGTGATACAAGTGTAGTTACCTCCACTTGTCCATGTGTTGAATGTGATACACGTGTAGTTTTCTCCACATGTCTATGTGCAGAATGTGGTACATGTGTAGTTATCTCCACCTAAGTAAATTCACTTGTTCTCGGCTGTGAAAAAAACTGCACGAGATATGGGCAGTATTGTGAATGGACAGTTATAGTATAACGAATCTCTGATTTTTATAATGCTTAGGGATACTTGCACAATGGAAAATAGTAGACCAGAGATATGAAAGGACGATCAAGTGCTTTAGAGGTGTAATTAGGCAAATAACAAAGTAGGTGGGGTTTGTTCTAGTTTTTCTTAGTGAAGGGCTCAGGTGGACATAAGAAAAAATACAACCAAGGTAGGCATCAGAAGAAAAGATGATAAGAGAAGGGCACAGAAACTCTCTTAATGCAGTATGAGAACAATGTCTGTGAATGATGATCTCATGTTACTCAATTCATGTCTGTAATGTGTGTGTATAGTTTGAGTTTAATATCTCATAGTACTTCACAGTCTTCTTGATAGATCTGTAAGGTTGAGTAGACACCTTTGTTTGTTAGAGATTCAAGTGCGCTCATTACACGCACATATCTTGCGTTGGTCTCTGTGTTCAGAGGCAGATTGAGAGCTTACTATAGCTAAGTTTATCTGTTAGAGCTTTTTTTGTGTATAGCTTATGTTGATTTTATTCTGTAGATTTTGTATATATTCACTTTTTGTGCATTGTAGACATTATTTCTTTAGTGTAGCCTCGCTATGAGGCAGTTTCTAATTTGTTGAAGGAGAGAATGAACCTATTAGACCCTTGACTCTCCTAGGCGAAGTGTCATAAAATAGCAACTTAATATGAGAAGTTTAGGATGAGGCATTCGCGTAATCCTCATCTGGTAATGTTAATTGTATCGAGTGTGTGTAACTCACTGACGCAAGAACTCAGAATATAATTGGCTTCTACTTGCTGCAGCCAGTTATTTTTTGTCTCAATGGAGACGCTCCAGATTGTAGGAGCAAAGAGGGAGAAGTGAATAAATATTTGGTTCATTGTGTAGAATTTACTCTTAAAGTTCGAACCATACTTATTTATTCATATCTTGGCGTCAACGGTGCAGGACTAGAAAATGTACAAGTGGACTCTCAAAGAAGAAATGTAGGATGAAGTGTCCACAGTGCCACACATTCTAAGAGATTGTATTGTCATAAATGATTGGACAGATTATAGTTGAATTTTTTGAGATGTATTGTTTGTTTCAGCGTTCATAATATGATGAAATTAGAAGTAAGTGTTTTAATTACTTAAGAATTAAACATATGGGAATTTATAGATTATAGTAGTATTATACGAGTCTTAATTCAGAGATTATAACAAAAGGTGGTCTCACGATCTGGGTGAAATCAAAATGTCCGTTACAAGGATGGCAAGTATGTCTTGTGTGGATGGAAAATTGTCCTGGACATTTGAGAAGATTTCTTTTCTTTGGAATGAAATAATGTCCTTGTATACAGTGTAAGGAATTTCTTGCTTCTGTCTTGTGGACTGAGAAATGTCGCCTCGCCTTGACATTAAGGAGATTCTTCTTCTTTTGTCTGTCGTCTCATACTCGACTCTGTGGTAAACCATGTAGTGCGAGTTGTCAGGTTAGTTGCTATTACTGATATTAAATTTTGTTAAGAAAATGTTCTTTTTTGTCTATAATGTTTTTGTTATTGTTGATTTAACTGTGACGATTGGTGTGCTTGTAGTCTCTCTGTTAGATAGAGGTATTGTGCATGTTAGCTATGTATACATATCTGATATGTACTACCAACAAAAGGTACTGAGAGAACAGTAGAAACCACCACTTGTTGAAGAACATATTGAAGATGAGATTTGATGGCAGACTGTGTGGCATGCAGGCCTCATAGGTGCAGTTAAGGCCCTCTGTTCTCTTTGAAGAGCCAAATTAAAGTGAAGACTTTTGTTTGTCGCTCGCAGAAATATGGTTTATTTTCTGTGATTAAGAACTTACCTGTGTCTGTTTGAAGGAAAGTTCTCATTTTACAAAAGCAGATTAATGTAGGTCATAGGCACATCTGTTTCCCGCTTCTTGGTACTTTTAGGCTGGAAGAGAGTAACAATTTGTTGACGTGGTCTAAGAAATAAATGTTAAGGGTCCAGACAGAGTAGTGTTATCAGATTTACAATCATTGCATTAGATGGACTGATAGTGTTTTGACTGAGTATGGTTTTTTTGAATTTTGATAGAAGGTATCGCGCGATTGGTATGCATTAAAGTTGTCATAAAGGTTTATTTGCTGGAAGATTCAGCTGTGACATCAGAAACGGCAGGACACACACCATCAACACAAATGACAGCTGCAGTCAAGAAAGAATCTGTGGCACCTGGATGCACTACAGGTTGGTGTTTATACTGGTTTGTATTTTTGTTGATTTATGAGCATAGCTGAAGCATGGGTGGTTTATTGTTCATTCTGTGCATAATGAAGTATTTTACTGTTTTTATTAACATCTACTTTATGAAATCTTTGATGTACCTATTTTTGTTGTTGTTGACTTTTTGACATCTAAAAATATCCAATGTATGACAACTTCTTGGAGAAGTTCAAAGGTTCACGGATCAGAAGCAAATATTCACAATGACATAGTTAATTCTGATCCAAAGACATAAATTAAATTCCATCAATATAATAAAATAATGAACGTGAGATTTACATATTACAAACATAAACAAATAAGAATAAATAATTTATTTCTGGCTATTTTTTTATATTAGTGAAAAAATTGTCCTAGGCCTATATCTTTTTAATTCATTAAATTAGTTTAAAAGAAAGTATTTCTTGGATGCATTAGTAGGATGTTCTCCAAGAGTACCTATAGCCAGCAGTAAAAACAGAAAGTCTTTACATTTTTATAATTAAACTGTAAGTTAGTGCATCATATCTGTATGAATCTGGATTTTCTTCTAATACTTCATGTATCAAAACATTGCTATATACCAAAACAACATATCGCAACAGATTGAATGCAGAAGTAGAAATGAGAAAATCCATACATTAAAGAGATTTGTAAAAATGCAAATCAATGCCTCTCTTTGCAGTGATTTTTGTATGGGGAAATATTGTTATTTTTCAACAAACATTTTTTATTTATGTTAATGTGTAATGGTTTATAATTGTTATTTTTAAATGAACTAATAAATAAATGTTCAAAAATGTCTCAGTTTTAACTTCTAATATGGTAAATATCGATAGATGTAACCTAAATCCCGAGACCAAAATGTTTGAGAAATGCTGCATTAGAGGATAGCAAACAGAACAATTCAGATATACAAATACCAGCCTATCGCATATATAGATGTCCTTTTCTTCACACTTGTAATGGCACGGGGCCACCACTTTATTAAGTGTCCAGGCTTATGAGACAATTTCTCTTGCCTGCACCACAACACTTGATGTGATCTTGCAGTGAAGGTTTCCGTAGTTACTTGTTTTACATGTCAAGGTTACAAGACTCAAGCACAATCTCAGCATAGTCACTTCTTACACATGCCTGATGACAGTAGTTGTTCTTTGATTTCTCACAAACACCAGGGTCGAATAATGTAATCAAGAATGGTATTATATTATACAGTTTGTTTAGCAGGAAAATTTTATTTTAATTACTAAATGGTTAGACATAAAAATAACAATAAGGACACACAGTTCAAACAAAATAATAATGTAGTAAAAACTCAAAGTGAAGATATAAATATTTATTACAGACAAAGCAGACATAATAATAAAGTAAATACAAAGTTAACTGATAATAACAATATTGTGGTGACATAAAGTGAAGAGATAAGAACATAATAAAAACTAAAAATACATAATAACACAGTAAATGCAGTGTCATCAGATAATAATAATATAAAAGACAAAAAAGCAAAGACCTGACTATGTAATAAACATATTAAAACTTAATAATTTAATGATTCTGGGACAACAATATGTTTAAAAAATAATAACATAACGAATACACAATAATAAAATAGATAAAGGTAAAAAAACAAAAAAGAACACAATAATGACTAAATGTTGCAATCTAATAATATCTTTAAAAAAACAAAAGACAAAAATGGTAGCACAGTTAAGTAAAAAAAGTGATGTCTTAGTAATAATTAAGTAAGATAGTAAAGATAAAAGAGCTGAGTTTAATAATCAGTTTAATGTTTTTCATTTGTCAGAGTCAACTCATGATGCTGTGAAACCACTGCACAAAAGTCCTAGTCTTTTAATTTTTTATTTTTTTGAACATTGTGCTAAAGCTGCAGATGGTCACAGATCATTTATCATGTCTGGACTCACAATACCTATAAGACCTTGATGTGTAATTCATTTTTTATTTTATTTCATTCATTACCCTCAGCTCCCCAAGAAGCATACATCTTCAAGAAACACATGCCAAGTCCTCCTGTCACGTGCCTTCATCTCAAGTTCTCTCCTCGTTCTCCTCATCATTGTCATCTCTGTCTGTAGCTGTCTTCTCCATGTGCTTCTTGATCTACCTGTGCCTCTCTTGCCTTGGGGGTTCCAGAATAAGAACTGCCTTGTAATGCTATCAACAGATTTCCTCAGTGTGTGTCCTATCCATCACTATCGTCTTCTTCTCATCTCTTGTTCCACTGGCACTTGTCTAGTTCTTGTCATCAGTTCCACAGTAATAACTTTGTCATACCATTTTAATCCTAATCTACGCAAGCCACCATTAATGTAAGTAAGTCTGTAACTTTTTGGTTCTATTTGTTGTTCTCCATGTTTCAGAGCAATACAATAGGACTGACTTGACATTTCAGTTGAAAATTCATATTTTTATGTTGCACTTAATTTCTCTTGATCTCTATATATTTATCAATGCAATGAAATTTCCTCTTGCTTTTTTGTATTCTTATTTTGCTATTGTTGTCTGTCCCTCCAACTTAGTCTATATTGCTGCCAGGATGTGTGTATGGTTCCATATCTTGTAATAGTGTTTCTTCAAGTTAAACCCCGTTGTCATTTCCTGCATTTATTCTCATTATCTTTGTATCTTCCCTGTGTATTTTCAGACCCAATTGCTTTGACCTCTCATCGAGTATTTTCATTTTGTATTGCATTTGATTATGGTTATGAGACAGGAGAGCCAAGTCATGAGCAAAACCTAGATCATCAAGCTGTTTAGTCAGATTCCTCAGGATTCCATTTCTGTTATGTGTCGTCGATGTTTTCACAACCCAGTCTATTGCTAGTAAGAAAATAAATGAAAACAAGAGGCATTCCTGCCGCACACTAGTTCTTATCCCAAATGGTTCTGTAAGTTGTCCTTCATAAAGATCTCTGCATGTCATGTCTTCATAAGTTTTCTTTATTAAATTTATGATCTTCAAGGGAACTCCATAATGCCTCATCAATTTCCACAGTGATTCTCTGTCTACACTGTCAAATGCCTTTTCATAGTCCACGAATCCAATGTAAACAGGTGAGTTCCATTATAGACTTTGTTCCACTATTATTGTCAATGTGGCCATCTGATCTGTACATGATTTGTTTTGTTGAAAACCTGCTTTTTCTCTCAGTTGCTTGTCTATGGACACATTTAATCTCTCAAGGATGATCCTGTTTAATACTTTTCCTGGCACTGATAGTAACATTATTCCTCTATAATTTGTGCTCTATTGTAAGTGCACTCTCAGGCAGCTTAACCAGATATCCTTCCTTCCATTCTGCTGGAATTTCTTCCTTCTTCCAGACATTACTAAGTAATTTATATAAAATCTCTGTTGCGGTGTTGATATCTGCTTTCATGGCCTCTGCTGGAATGCCATCTGGATCAGCCGCTATTCCTTCTCTTAGAAGCTTTATGGCTTTCTTTATTTCTTTCTTCGTTGGTCTTTCACAGTTAATCTTTAGCTCTTCTTCTGCTGGCTGGATGCCTGGGGTATTTTGTGGAGCTGGCCTATTGAGAAGGTTCTCAAAATATTCTATTCACCTCTTCATTCACTCTCGTCTATTGCTAAGCAGTTTTCCATTCTTGTCTTTGATGAGGCAGTTTGCTTGCTTTTATTTCCCTGTTAGCTTCTGTATACTGTTAAACAGTTTTCTCACACTTCATTTTACTGCAGCATCTTCTGCCTCTCTTGCCAACTCCTCAAATATTTCCTCTTGTCTCTTTTGATGCTTGTTCTTATTTCTGTGTACACTTCTTGAGCCATGGCTTTGGAACTTCTGGTTTTGCTTTCGTTTACTTCTGCTTTCTTGTTTTTTTTCCCCTGTCTTTTATCTTGTTGATGGTTTGTGTTGTTACCCATGCTATTTATGGTCATTCTCTTTCCCCAGTATTTCTTCGCATATCTCATTCCATATAGATTTGATTTTCTGCCAGTAGTCTTCTGTATTCTCTTCATCTTCCAGCTGTTGGAACACTTGGTATTAGTTCGTATTGTGGCCATAGGTTTATCTCTTTGTCACAGAATTGCCTCCCCTGCTTTGCAGTAGTGGCCAAAACGCAAGAGTTTATATTGTGTCTTCAAAGATGTCTGCCTTCGCACATGATTACTCTTGGTAGAGTTGTAGATAGAAGGATAATGATGCTTCTATCTCAAGAGAGTGTTCGTAAGATATTTCAGAAGTCAAGAACAATGCTGCATTGGGCAGGGCAATTGTTAACTTATATCTGATCCGCTGCCTTTTATGAAGAATTGAGCAATTATTAATTTCAGCTTGTTCAAGCCCCCACCCTGATTTACTCAGTGAAATTCTTATTATACAGGTATAGCTCTGTTTAGAGTGTATTTAGTAAATTGACTGAGACAAGCATGCAGTAAATTCAAAATGATTAAATCAACATTAAATTTGTATATTTACAAGTAACAAATTAATTTAATAATCAACTAAGTTTTAACAGTTTAAAAAATTTGAATAATCTTTAACAGAAAATACTCATCATCATATGATGGTAGGACGCTTTATGCAAGAAGTCACTTGGCAGCTTTTTTAAGTTTGACTTAGCTGCAAATGGTAGGTTCTGCTCCGGCTGGGTTTTTTGGGTCCTGTGCAGATAGGTCACTGGTGTTCTCATGTCTCTGGTCAAGATTAAAGGCGCAGCACATTCCAAGTAAGGAGCTGCGGTAGCATAGTGGTTAGTGCACTGGCTTCCTAGCGCAGTGGTCTATGGTTCGATCCCCAGATGAGGCGGAAAATTTTTAGGCCACAAACGGCTCCTGGGTCGACCCAGCCCCAAATGGGTACCAGAGCTACTCTGGGAAGGTTAAGGCGGCCGGCGTGATGCCGACCACATCACCCCTCGTGTGACGATGGTCAAGATAATATGGGCCTAACACCATATTCCCAATATGCCTCAATGGGCGTGTAATGGGTTCCTTTACCTTTTTTTTTTTTTTCTTTACATTCCAAGTAAGATCAGGGAGTAACTGCAAAGCTGGTCCCGCGTCTCTAAGACCCTCTGATGATGTTGTTTAGCTCATTGTCAGGCCACATCTACCCTCACTTTGTTCCAGAGATTAGTACCTGCACTGGTACCACCAAGCCAATCTTGGCTCACATACTGTTTGCTCAGAGGAATAAAAGCACTGAAATATGCCTCTTACACGTGTTCTTAGGGGCTGTTATGTTAACAATGAATTCCCACTATGACTCTGTGCTTTAGATTTCTCAGATTCCCGGTGTCCTTGTTAAATGGTAGAGTTTACTCTGGGCTCTGAAGTCCTCAAAATTGCTCAAACAATGGTTCAGTTCCGATAAAAGAATCTTGATTCTAGGCTCTGGCATGGTCTGGTTGTCATCTTGGCAAGCGATTCTCACAGTGAACTAGACTTGCAAAAAGTGTCAGATTATATTCACTGTCTTCCCCCGCATTTGTTTGTTACGATGCTAAGCAGGGCTCCAATCATTTCAAACATGCATATTTTGTGGGGTAATTTCAAATATTTCCACGTAGGAAAAATTATGCTCATAATGCAGAGGTCACTTCTCCCGTATATAGAAATAAAACGTCCAATTGCTTTCTCTGCAAATATCCTACAATTACAACTTACTTTCCTCAAGGTGTGCAGGAAATGATTATATCATTCCTGTGTGCTGACAAATAAGTTATCTGCCCGTAGTGGCTATCAAACTTTCAGCGTATTACCATCTTGGAGAAGAATGCACCCTGGCCTTATCAGCGATTAAGCAAATACGCTGGGCGATTTTAGTGTTAATCTGTAGTCTGATGTCGGCCACACCTGAGATTAACCAACAGGATTGTCAATTAATATTATCCCAGCCGTTCCTTGCAAAGCACGGAGGAATGGGTAACCAAACAGACATGACAACTTAACACTGAGAGGAGTGTAAGAATGTTTGTAAATACAAAATATCTGCTACATAGCAGAGAAAGAAAGAGGTCCTGACAATTTAAAAGCATATAATTAGTCAGTACAACAAATGTCACTGATTACTGCTATAGTGAAGCAGAGATTGACCCAAGTAATGTCACACTCTTGATTTCTTAGATGTCCTTCCTTAAATTGTTGTCTATAGCTATATATTTTTATGTTATTTACTATGTCTTAACTTTTTACATTTAACTTTTCCCTGTCCGGTACCCTTTATTAGTTTAAAAAAGTAAATAAATAAAAAAAGTCAAAGTCTCTTCACCAGTGATTTGGTTGACCAGATGTACTGAAACACTGAATAATTGGTTTTTATGTCTTGCTCACTTCACTTTAATGGGACTTCCATAATTTTGTGAGAATTGTAGTATTAATGGGATAATTGTCAAAAATAGTATTTGTTCCTTAATTTCAATTGCAATTTTCTGTAGTATGCTGAAAATTTTTTATATTTTATCTTTTTTTAAAATAAACTTTAATTAGCTGATTTACACATCTGAGATGAGTGGGCGACTGTATTAGAAAGTCTCTGGAGATCAGCCATGTGCGGTATAGAGCCACCACTGATTTGGTCGCCTTATAGGATGCCTGCATGAAGCATTCATATGCTCTTACAGTGGTTGTTTCTGTTGCAATGTTTTTTACATGATGAAGTTGCAGACCCATGCACAATCTCATATTATACTGTTCAAAAAAAGAAACGCAACTTTTTTGGTGTTACTTTTATAAAAGATATTCGCTGATTAGACATCAGTCAACCTATCGACTGTGTCCACCTGATCATTAACTTCTGGTGGTTACCTGAATTGTACTCACCTCATGATTCGTGAGGTCATGAAAGAGTTCAAGGTCAAAACAACATTTTTGACAATAACTCGTGACAGGTTCATGAGAATCCCGTGAAACTTACTGAACACAAAACTCTCTGACCATATTATTGAATGCCTATAAAAGATTGACGCTCCTCGAATAAATTCAGTTGAAAATTCAATGTGCAAGTATGGCTCATCTCACTACAGAACAACGACTCATCATCATTGGACGTTTACAGACTGGACAGTCACAAAGTGTAGTGGCCAGACAATTTAATGTGGTTAGAAGCACCCTTAGTCGCCTTTGGAGGCAATTTCAAGAAACTGGCTCAGTGGCAGACCGGCCGCGCAGTGGAAGACCCAGAGTCACAACTCCTGCCAAAGACCGCTTCATACGGCTGCGTCACCTCAGGAATCGACTTGCATCTAAGTCCTCCACAGTCCAGTCAATGTCAGCAGCTCGTCAAATTTCAGATCAAACGGTCAGGAACCGGCTGCACGACTCTGGTCTTTGGGCTAGAAGACCCTACAGAGGTCCTGTTCTTACTGACCGGCATCGCCAGAACCGACTGCAGTGGGCGAACCAGCATTGTCAATGGACCGTCGAGAATGACTGGAGACGGGTTTGGTTTAGTGATGAATCATTTTTTGTGCTCCAGCGACACGATAGATGGAGAAGAGTTTACCGCAGAGTCCATGAGCGCTACGCCCAGAACAGCATTGATGAGGCTCCTCCATATGGTGTTGGAGGTGTACTGATGTGGGGGGGGGGGGGGGGGGGGGGCGATCAACTTCATGGGAAGAAGTGACCTGGTGCAAATTGAAGGACGCCTGAATACCCAACGAAACATCGCTGAAATTCTTTGTCCTCACGTCCTTCCACTTCTGGCTGCACGAGGGTCGATTTTTCAGCAAGATAACGCTCGACCTCACGTGGCACAACTCATCACCCAGTTCCTCGCTGACAACAACGTCCAGACCATTCCGTGGCCAGCCATGTCATCAGACATGAACCCCATAGAACACTTATGGGATGAACTCGACAGACGACTCCGCCAGCGAGGCGTGGCTCCAGCCAATCTCCGACAGTTGTCTCTTGCACTGCGGAAAGAGTGGGCAGCCATCCCACAACAACAGATCCAATGGCTGATCGGATCCATGTCAAGGAGATGTCGTTCTCTGATAGAGGCCAGAGGAGGCCATACACCTTACTAAAACGGAGTCCTCAGTCGCAAAGAATAAACGTCCAAACCAAATTTAATGAACATCATTTCATTGTTAAAGTCTGAAAGTTTCTTCATGCCAAGATTGAAACATTAATTCTGTAAAATAAAATTTTGGTACAAGTTTGAAATTTGGTGTCCATTACCACTGCAATAATGTTGCGTTTCTTTTTTTGAACAGTATAGTTGCCTTGTTTGACAATACAACTTTTTAACAAAAGATTATTTAGCAGTAACAAATCATAGGAATTTCCAACATGGAAATATGTCAAAGGTTATAATGTCACAGAATATACATTCATCTATTTCACTGCAGAGATTATTGCAATACTAAAAGTGCTAGAAACCTTCTCTAACAACCTACCCCAGAAATTATCAGTTTTATCAAACACGGTGTCAACATTTCAGGCACTAAGAAACATAAAAATGCAGTAGGCTTGAAATAGCAGAAGTGATAGCTTGGGTCAATCAATCAATACCCTTTAGCTTCCTGAGGAGCATAGGCCTTCAACAAACACATGCCAAGTCTTCCTGCCCTTGTGCCGTCCGCTCAAGTTCTTTCCATGTTTTCCTCATCATGTTCACCTCTGTATCCAGCTCTCCATGTGTTTTTTGGTCTACCTCTGCCTCTCTTTCCCTGTTGATTCCAGAACAAGGACCGCTTTATAATGCTATCAACTGGTTTCTTCAATGTGTGTCCTATTCATTGCCAGCATCTTCTTCTCAACTCTTATTCCACTGGCACTTGTCTGGTTCTTGTCATCAATACCACATTTGTGACTTTGTCATACCATTTCAGTCATATTCTATGCAAGCACCCGTTTATAAAAGTCTGCAGCTTTAATGCAATGAAAGCACCTCTTGCTATTTTGTATTCTTATTTTGATATCATTGTCTGTACCTCCAACTTTGTCTATATTACTGCCAAGATATGTGTACGATTCTACATCCTTTAGTGATGTTTCTTCAAGTTCAACCTTGTTATCATTTCTTGCATTTATTCTCATAATCTTTGTCTTTTCCCTGTGTATTTTCAGGCCCACTTGTTGTGACCTCTCATCGAGAATTTTCATTTGCATCTGATTATGGTAATGGGACTGAAGAGCCAAATAATCTGCAAAATCCAGATCATCAAGCTGTTTAGCCAGATTCAACTAGATTCCATTTCTGTTGTGTGATGTCGATGTTTTCATAACCCAATCTGTTGCGAGTAAGAAAAGAAATGGAGACGAGGCATCCCTGTCTCACTCCCATTCTAATCCTAAATGGTTCTGTAAGTTGTCCTTCATGAAGAACTCTGCATGTTATGTCTTCATAGGTCTTCTTTATTAAGTTAATGATCTTCATGGAAACTCCACATTGCCTCATCAATTTCCAAAGTGATTCTTTGTCTACACTGTCAAATTCATTTTCATCATCATCTCTCATCTCAACCCATAACCCGTCATGGGTCGTAGGGGTGCCATGGTGGAAGCATCAGCAGACAGGGTCCTCCACTGCTCTCTATTCTCAGCAATGCGTACAAGTGTGGAGAAACCGTGTCCTGCCCATTCTTTGATGTTATCAGCCCAGGATTTTCTTTGCCTTCCTCTTCTCCGTTTACCTTCGACTGTTCCCTGGAGGATCGTTTTCGAAAGGGAGTCATGACGAGTTACATGCCCAAACCAGGCAAGCTTTCGACGTTTCACTATTGACAAAAGTGGTTCTTGATGGCCTGCATAGGTGTTTATCTTCTCTCTAACATAGACATTTGTTTTGTGCTCTTTATAGCAAATGCGCAAAATTCTTCTGTAACATTTATGCTCGAAAGCCTGAATCCTTCGCTCCGTATCTGCAGTGAGTGTCCAGCCCTCACACCCATACAAGAGAATAGATAATACAAGTGATTTGTATAATTTGATCTTCACAGGAAAACTGATGTTACTTTTCCAGATCACATTCAACCTTGTCATGGCAGCTGAGGCCATCTCAAGTCTTGTCTTGATTTCTTTATTTGATCTTCCATCACTACATATAGTGGACCCGAGATATTTAAAGGTGTTAACTTCTTCTAACGTTTGCCCATTTAACGTAATGTTGGTCGGAACATGTTTCTTAAAATTCATTTTCATAGTCCATGAATCAATGTATAGCAGTGAATTCCATTTCAGACTTTATTCAACTATTATTCTCAATGTGGCTATCTGGTCTGTACAGGATCTGTTTTGTCGAGAACCTGCTTGTTCATCTCTCAGTTGCTTGTCTATGGACTCTTTTAATCCCTCAAGGATGATTCTGTTTAATAATTTTCCTGGCACTGATAGTAACATTATTCCTCTATAATTTGTGCACTCTTGTAAATTTCCATTCTTAGGCAACTTGACCAGATAACCTTCCTTCCATTCTACTGGTATTTTCTCTCTCTCCCAGACTTTGCCAAGTAGTTTGTATAATATCTCTGTAGAGGTATCAATATCTGTTTTGATGGCCTCTGCTGGAATGTTATCTGGACTTGTTGCTTCTCCATCTTTCAGAAGCTTTATGGCTTTCTTTATTTCTTCTCTACTTGGTCGTTCACAGCTGATTTGTAACTCCTCTTCTGCTGGCTGGATGTCTCGGGGATTAGTTGGAGCTGGTCTGTTGAGAAGTTCCTCAAAATATTCTGTCAATCTCTTCATTCGTTCTTGTATATTACTAAGCAATTTTCCATTCTTATCTTTTATGAGGCCATTTGCTGATAGCATGGGTAGCTTCACATATTGGCATAGGAGGAAATGAAAAAGTAGATAAAGAAGCCAAGAAAGATAGATCTGTTAAAAATCCATCAATGTAGGGAAGAGTAGATTAGGGAATAAAAG
Source organism: Oreohelix idahoensis (assembly GCA_024509875.1). Lineage (NCBI taxonomy): Eukaryota > Metazoa > Mollusca > Gastropoda > Stylommatophora > Oreohelicidae > Oreohelix > Oreohelix idahoensis. Next base: position 166,027 of record JAMPIV010022947.1, on the reverse strand, counting down.
CTTCATTAAAACAATAACAACAGATGAATGGACATCAGAGCGCGATAAAAATCTGAAAGGAAGACATGCAAAGAGGCTGCTCAAGGATCCAACAATAACTTATCAGATATCTAGGGAATTGAAATTTCCAGTAACAAGAAACTTCCTAGAATGGGCTACTTCAGAAAAGAAAAACCTTACTTAACAAAATGTCTTCTAGACAATAATATGGAATATTCATTATTACATTGTAAGAGACAAACCTAGGGAACTGCATGATTTAGTTGAATAGTGTTTGACAAGAAAAAAATTAATAATTAGTGATTAGTGGGGAAAATGAAAGTCTAGTAGGATTCATACATAACATTTTACTAATGACAGATAAAAGCTGTTTAAGTATCATTCTCAAGCTTTAACGCATATGTTTCTGCCCTGTTATTTTATTTTATTTTTTCATTTTGTCTGTTTTTATTTTTTGTTTATTTTCTTTCTTATTTTTTGTTTGGTTAATTTACGCTGTGAAAAAGTATGATGAGACTACTATTTAAATGATTTAGGAAAAACAGGAGATATGATGGCACATTCACATTTCAGTAATTGAACATATTATTTGGACACAGATACTCTATACATCCTAATTATAACCCATAAGAGGGTGAATGAGATATTTTTCTTCATCCGTTAAAACAAATTATGAGTTAACAAGTCCTGAATGATGTCATATAACTTTTTAACACATGATTTATCATTTAGTGCTTATTATCTCATACATAATTTGTTATTGCTAAATAACATTTTCAGATATAGTTTATTACTCAGCTACACCTGTCACGTGATTTATTCCTGAAAATTATGCATGGAGGCATATCTGCAATATACATATGTGGAAGTGAACCTTTGTCTGTGAGGCTAATTACACCCGCATTGTCTTGTGAATTCATCCACACGCTTCCAGGGATTCCCCTCTGTGGTGAAACTTGTTGAGAACCCAGCATTGCACAATAAGCTTGGAAACCCAGATGTGATTGTTTGGCTTTAACCTGGTTGACTGCATGCAGGAGGATCTCACTACGGACCCAGTGATAGACAGGGAGAGCTGAGAAGTGGCTCTGTGCAGGATGTGACAATTCATTGAGAGAGTCCAGAACCAGAGCACAGTATTTTAGCTCTGCATAGTTTGAGAGCCTCTTGGATGGTGGGGAATGCACAGTATGCCACGCATTTCTTACTCCTAGCTTGGTACCAGATGTGATGATCCTTTAAATGCAAACCAAGCTGGAGAAACTGGAGCTCATGACATCAACTCAACACGTTTCTGAATGGCAGAAAAGCCACAGGAAAAGCCTAGATCTACAGTGTAGGTTTTACCAAGAAGTCTTCAACTTGGTGTTGGCTGCAAAAGAGTGAGAAACTCAGCAGCAACTAGTTAAACACAAACAACAACAATTCCTGAAAATGAGTCTTTTCATACATGATTTATTCCTGAAAGTAAATCTTTTCCCACATGATTCATTTCTGAAAATGAGTCTCTTAAAATATTATTTATTCTGTAAATTGTACCTAATTAGATATAATTCATTATTTGTTTTACTTCTTGTCATATTTGGTTTTTTTTTTTCTATCGTCAGCTGATGAGGCTGTGCTACGTGATATTTTAGCAAGAGTTGGAGCTTTCGAAGATGCCATGCATTACCTTCATAATCGGACAGAAGATATTGCCACAAAGCAAACTGATGTCTACAAAAAAGTTGAAGAGATGTCAAACAAGCAATCTGAAGTGGACAAGAAAATCAGTGATGTTGGATCAGAATTTACTGAGTTAAAAAATAAGCAAAGTAAATTATTTGATGAAATCAAAGGACAAATTAATGAAGTTACTGATGAACAAAATAAACTTCAAAAGCTATCAACATTGCATCAAAGTTTGAAAAAACAAGTGGAAATGCTCTCAGCAAAACAGGATGAAATGCAAGATGAGAACTATTCTAAGATGAACATCCTTGAATATCTGAAGATGCAGGTTGCTGCTGTCAATACTGAAACAGAATACATGAAGTCTCAAGTTCATTCACTGAGGTCTGCTCTTGATAAAAGTGAATCAGCTGTGACAGATCTCTCAACAAAAACTAATTCATTGGAAACAGTTACAGAAGACCTGTCTGAAAAAGCCAAAACAACTGTAGAGACACTTGGAATCATGTCAGCATGTCAGGAGAAAAATGCTGTGACACAGAAAGAAGAATTTGCAGTCCTTGTGAAGGACACATTAACACTAGCGGAAACTGCATTCAAGAAAGATCTAACAGAATTCCATAAGCAGTTGAAGGAAACTGAATCCAATGTAATCATTAATTCTTTTCTTGGAACATTTTATTCTTTATTAAGTGCTGTACTGTTTATGCTTTAAGTACCATGACAGGTTATGGCCTTCTTTTCTTTAGCCCTGTTTAACAAACTGCTTTTAAGGTAAAGTTGAAAAGGGTTATTATTTATGCTGGAAACATGTCAGTGTATTGACTTGACTTGACTTGATCCACTGTCACTGAGCGTCAGCTCTAAGTGACCTGCATGCCTTTATGTGATACTACGCAGTTCGTATAAGCTGGTTAGGGCTACCATAAAGTGTATTGTCAGTGCATTAAAGATAGAACACTTAGTAGGCTAACTAATGTGTGTAAAACATTTAAAGACTAGTTATATATGTGGAATATACATCGGCTCCGCATAGAACGCACAAGTCTCTTAAGGAAATTCCGGGGAATCAAGTCCCATTCACGTATAAGAGCAGCTTCGAGCTGTTACAGATTAGCTGGAGAACCTTGCCTGTAGACTCTGCGTCCAAGCTCGTCCCACAGATGTTCTATAGGGGACATGTCTGGTGATAGGGCAGGCCAATCAATCGTCACAATGTTCTGCTGCTGTAGATATTGCTGCGTAATGCATGCGGTGTGCGCACGTGCGTTATCCTGCTGGAGAAGCTGCAAGTCTGGATAATTTGTGAACGCAGGAGCAACCAATGCATCCAGAACCTCATCTCGATATGTCACAGCATTAGCATTTCCTCGGAAGACGTGAAGAGGCAAGCAGGTGAGGCCTCCCAAATGTGAATACCTTAAGCCTTGTCAAATCGGTTGTGCAGACAACACCTATAGCACTCTGAAAGCGCTCCCCAACACCCTTGCCCTAATGACACATTGCAAGCTGAGAGCACATGTTCCAGTGTCTGCTTCTCTTGGCATAGGGGACACTAAGCATCATCAGACTTTCCTCATCCCACAAGGTTTTCAGAAATGGCAGAAGATCATAAATTTGCCATAATGAGTCCCAACATCAAGAAGGATATGTTGTATGACTTTCATCTCGAGTGACATAGGGACTAGTTTATGTGTCCATTGCTGTTTTGACATGCCAGCGCTGCCCTTGCAGGCGCTCAGCACTATGACTTATCGATTCTGGGGTAGTAATCGTTTGGCCCAACATAAGAAGTCTATCCCGGGCAGAAAGTGGTTCCTAAATCTTCTGAGACTCGTCGTGTGACTGGCATTCCATCAGAGACTTGCCCGGGCAGATGACCCTACTATTGTCTTGCTGTTTGACATGGGAAGGAGGAGAACGATTCCTTAGGTGACTCCAAGGCTCGGTTATGACGATCTTGCGCAGGGGTAATTTCAAGGTTGCACAAATCCGAATAATGTCTATCCCGGCCAGGCCAGTATTCCGTAACGTTCATTGAGACTTAAAAGCTGTCCATGGACAATTCATCCTTTGAGAGATGAACAAGCAGGTTTTCGACAAAACAGATCATGTACAGACCAGATAGCCACTTTGAGAAAAACAGTTTTAACAAAGTCTGGAATGGAATTCACCAGCTATTGGGACATCAGTTTGTAGACTACGTGTAAAGGCATTTTTTCATGTAGACTGTACAAAACACTTTGGAAATTGATGAGGCATTATGGACTTCCCCTGAAGATCATTCGCTTTAATAATGAAAACATATGAAGACATGACATGCAGAGTTCTTCACGAAGGACAGCTTTTTTTCCACCGTTTGGGATAATAACATAGTGTGACAGGGATGCCTTTGTCTCCATTTCTTTTCTTACTAGCAATAGACTGGGTTATGAGATCATTCAACACAGGAGAAATGGAATCCAGTTTTGACTAAGCAGTTGGATGAATGGTTTTGCTGATTTTTGCTCTGTGCTATCCCATAACCGTAATCAGCTGCAGGACAAATGGAAAACACTCTGTGAGCGGTCACATCAATTGGGACTGAAAATACACAAGGAAAAGACAAAATAATGAGAATAAATGCAGGTAACGATAACAGGGTTGAACTTAAAGAAACACCAATACAAGATGTAGAATCGTACACATATCTTGGCAGCAATATAGACAAAGTTGGAGGGACAGACAGCGATATCAAAAGCCCGTAATGAATACAAAACAGCAAGATGAAGCTTTCATTGCATTGGGAAATTATGAGATCTTAAGTCAGATCCAACATGATTGTCCCAAAGACGCAGCAATCAGAGAACGAGTCAGCGACTCATAGCTTTGACTGCCTGCATCAACAGCCGAATCAGAGCTTGTCAAGACCGCATCACATCTCAACGTGTGGTCGTGAAACAGTCAATTATACTTAGCAGTTGGCTGAGCGAGTGTGGATCAAATGGGAAGGCAAATGGCCTTGTCAGCTAAAAAAAATGCCGTGCAGAAGTCGGATGTGTCGACTGAAAGGTGCAGATATCACAGCTTTGGCGTAAACAGACACAACGCAACCACCGTCCTTTTCAGGACGAACGAGGAAGAAGGAAGAAGAAGATCCAACACGAAAATAAGAATCTTCAACTCAAATGTCAAGTCAGTCATATTGTAACCTCTTATCATTCTCAGCTTCTTGGATTTCAACCAAAAAGCTACCATATTTCATGCATTTGCTTGTGTGATGCTTTGGACCAATGTGGAACTGGATGCCAGTGGAACAAGAGATGGCCAAATCCCCATATGTTAGTCTGCATGTAACCGATTACCTCCTTTGGAAACTGAAAATGAGCTTCTGACAGGGGACTTCAAGTGTTTTGTTGAGATGGCTTCATTCTCACATTACCATATCTCTGCATTTCTTGTTTGATGCTTTGGACCACCAGTGGATGTCATCATGGCCAAATCCCTATCTGTTTGTCTGCATGTATCCGATTACCTCCTTTAACCTAAGAGCTTCTTGGGCATTACCAATGGCTTCACTCACATTCTACTTCCCTCCAGTTTTCAGTGTGGGCTGAATGGACTTAACTACGAGATCATTTGTTGATTAGTGCAGCATCACTGCAAGCCTTGCTTTTCCTGTTTTGTAGGTCTGACAGACCTGGTGGTACTCCTAACTAGTTCCTTATGAACTTGTTGATCTTTCCCTCTGTAGCTTCCACTGTACTTGTGCTTATTTCATATATAAGCAATGGCCATAGCAGTTTAGGGATCAACATGAACTGGAGGCACCATTGTTTGAACTTTCCTATGAGTCGGCTTTGGTCTATGATCTGCAGTTCTCTGTCTGTCATTTCTCTTATGTGTTGAACTGCCCTCATGTCTTTTTAAATATGCATCATACACCCTGCCAAGACAAAAGGTTTCTCATTGACAGTAGGGATTCTCTAATTTGATACCATGAATGCGACCTTAGAGGTCTTCCCTTTCATGACTGATAGACTTTTAGACTTCTTAGATTTGAAGCTTAGTCTGCATCAGCTGATTAGTTCATCCAGATGTGCCAACATTCTCCAGGTCTGGTGTTACCTGACGTCGGAATAGTTGTGTCATCCATGAATGTTTTCAGTGATGGCATGTGACACCTTCCATCTGGCTTTGGACCTCTCACAAATCTTTCAGCCGCTTTGAGAATTACCTATATAGTCATCACAAATAGTATCAGAGAAATGGTACATGACATCAAAATTCCAACTTGCAGGTCAATTCACTTCATCATGTACTCGCTGGTTGGGAATCTGACAGCGAACCCTGAGAAATACAGCTTCAAAATTATCTGCAGTTTCTTGTGGAACATGGAACATTTTCAGGGCGGGCCACAACATCTGGTGCGGGACTGATCCATATGCATTAGCTAGATCCAACCAGATTACATAGAGATTTGTTCTGTCAGACTTTGCCTTTTGAATTGCTTCCCATCTCATTGTGGTCTGCTCTAGACAGCCTAGGGTACCCAGGATACCTCTTTTTTTGGATTGTAGTGTTAATGTACCCATCCTGAAGGAGGTATGTAGTGAGCCATTTAGCCATCACTGAGAACAATATCTTTCCTTCCACGTTTAATAGTGAGATTGTCCTGAATTGACAATGTCTGTGGAATTTGTGTTTTTACTGGATATACACTCCATTCACCTTTTTCCATTCTTCAGGACATCTCTGATATACAACATATGGGATACCATTAGGACGTGGAGCTGACTTGCTTTGTGCTCTCTGAACAATGCTTTCTATTTCTTGCATATTTGGGGCTTAGTGTTGAATTCAACTCCTTATTTACTAGGTCATATAATACTTACCACACTGATGAGAGGCTCATCTTTGCGACTCTTTGAATAGGTCATCCTTAGGCATTCTTCCAGTTCTTCTTTTCAAATGTTTAGTGTTCCAGACCATGGTTGTTTGAACAGTTCTCTAGAAAACTTGAAGTGTTCCCTGAAGAATCTGCATTTTCCTTCTTTTCCTACACAACCTTCCTGCTCTCAAAGAGCATTATATTGGCTTTTAGGTGCTCCTAAACCTGTTGTAATCTCTCCTTTTCTGTGCCCATTGTTTTTTTTAACTCTTTTTGGGCATGATTCTTCTATTTTCTGATTTCTTATATTCTCATTTGTCTTTTACTCTTTAATAGTGTCTTACTATCTTACTTTTAATTGCCTCTCTGACTCCAAATTCTCTGTGGTAGTCAAGATATATTATGTTGCAGAAGATTTAACGCTTTTTTTTTTCACGGTTATCAGCTTCCGGTTCTTATCCAATTATTTCCAAGAAGTGCATGAAATCATCTTCAGGAAGATAAGCCTGAATATTCTCAGCGTTGTGGACTGAATCCTGGTTTATATCATCTAACGTTTCATCTGTAGGAACTGTGCACTGTTGAACTACCATTATAGCTCCCATGCCCCTTTTTGATCTTTGGATTTTTGTGCCTATTTGATTAGAGTTAAATATTGTTAGCTCTTATAAAGATTGCAAAATCATTTGCAAAACAATAAATTTCTAAGTTCTTGTGTCCTGTGCCATAAGCTCAAAGTCTTTTCTCTTCTTCCTGATTTTCATTTTGATCATGAGTTCTGTTCCCCATGTGTTTATTGGTCTACCTCTACCTTTCCCATCCTGGGGATTCCAGAACAAGGACTGCCTAGTAGTGTTGTCACCAGATTTCCTCAGTGTGTGTCTTATGCATCGCCAGGATCTTCTTTACTTGTCTTGTTGCATTGGAACTTGTCTGGGTCTTGTCATCAGTTCCACATTGATGATCTTGGTATACTATTTTAATCCTTCTATAATGTGCACCCATCCATGTATAAAAGTCAGTAAACTCTTGTTTATTGGTTTTGTTGTTCTCTATGTTTCAGAGCCATGCAATGTGACTGAGTTGACATTTGAGAAAGATTACTTATGTTTGTGTTTGACTTGATTTTGTTATTTCCATGTATTTCCAGATGCAGTGAAAACTTTTCTTGTCTTTTGTATTATTATTGTGATACCACAGTCTGTCCCTCGACTTTGTCTTTAGTCCTCAGAAGAGACACTGATGCCATCTCAAGAACAGCTATACTATGGACCCCGGAAGGAAAACGAAAGAGAGGCCAACCAAAAACAACTTGGCGGAGAACTGTTGAGGCTGAGATGCAAAGAATGAATCAGAGCTGGGGCACTGCATGAAGGATGGCTGCCGACCGAGCAAAGTGGAAGCAGTTTGCTGCCGCCCTACAAGACGCCACCAGGCATGATGGCCACTAACTGCATTGACGGTCGGTGGCTAAGGATCAAAGAAAAGAAGAAGAAATGAGGTAGTGCCTGAGGATGGCAACCTCATCACATACAACAGATTGCTATGGAAATCACAACTGCTGGAGAACATGAAGTGCTTTAGCATAGGCAACCCAAGGTGGGGGAGGGGGTTGGGGGGTCAGCTGCAGCATTAACATTATGGATCAAAATTAGAAGAAGAAGAAAAGGTACTTACATGGGAACCACAAACAACTATGAGCTAGTTAAAGATAATTGCTACTTGTAATAAAATTCTGTTAAAACATTTGTGAACTCAGTAATACTTAATCTAGCCCCAAAAACATTTGTTTACTACTTTAACATATTTATGAGCCAGTTAGATCTAGTAATTATTGTAATTCTACAAAAACATGCTAGTATTTAAAGTTCTGAAACATTTTTGATCCAGTTAAAGATGGCACTTATTCTAGTCCTACAAATTTTTGTGAATTATTTAAAAAAAAAAAATACATAATCCAGTTCTAAAAAAAACCAATCCTAAATTACTTAAAGACGATATTTCTCACAGCCCCATAAACATTTACTTACTACTTAATGATTGTTCAACTGCCGTCCCACAAACGTATTCGAATTCCAGGGTTTTGGAGTGGCTAAGAGGTATGATGTACCCTCGAATTCTAATGGTACCAGGTTCGATTCCCAGTAGATGGAATATAATTTATGGACATGTTTTCTTTCAGAACCAGTGGTCCTAATAATGTCATATTCACCTCTGGTCTTCTGGGTAGTGAGATTGGATGCCTAGCCTTCTTGGATAAGAGCAAAACAAAAGGAGGTCCCACGTGCAAGTTGCGCACGTTAAAAATTACACGGAAGTTGGAAATTGTAAAAAGTAGGCCATAAGGCCGCTGCCCTGACTAAATTTGAAACCTACCCACCACAAAAATATTTATAGAATGTGTGATACATATATACACACATTGGGATTCTTGCCGGTGCTGTGGAGTTTGTGCACTGTGCAGAGATCCTCATGTGATCTAAGGGGGGGGATCGGAGCACTGATGGAGTTGTCTGTGTGCAATGAAGATAGTCCTTCAAACCAAACAAAGAACACAATACAATCAATTTTGACAAGAAAATATACATCTCAAAGTAATTTACTTTTTGACTGAAATGCCATAATGACCAAGGCATACATTTTAATATTAAAGTCTTTTAAGTTAAAAAGGCTTGTCTTAAATTATATTTTAATGTAGCCTACTATTTGTGTTTTGAATTTTCAGTACCAGATGCTTTGTCATATGTTGGCCAACAGACTTCAGCCATTGGAGCAACTGAGGAATACTCTGAACAGAAAAGTTGGGACAGAAAATGAGAGTGGGAAAAAGGTGATTTTTAGTGTTTAGGCCATTTTAGAAGGAAAAAAAACCTGTCACACCAATGTATCCCAAAGTTGCCTTTTTGTTTGTAGCATATTTTTAAGTTCATCTAACAATTAATGATATTTCACTAATTAAATAAAAAAATGGTAAGTAGATGGAGATGATCAGGGATAATTTTAAAATGCATAAAACAAATTACATGAACATGCAGTTGTGCACAATTAGAAAAAAAGTAAACATTAAGGCTTAAGAAAACTGTAGAGAGAGAGAAAAAAACAGAAGTGGCAAGGACCCAGAATAAAATGAGCTGGATTACGTTCATCATAACATACTGTGAGGCAAAATGTATTGATCTTTTTTTCTTCAAATCTTTAGATACTAGATATTTTCCATTGATATTAATATTGACTCATGGTATGGTATCAGACTATTTATTGTTTTTGTCTACCCCTCCTCTGCCTCCCTTGACACATTTGTCTGCATTGTTATGATATTTTAATGCTTTTCCTGCTCTCTTTATATGATCAGTGAAAGGTAAGCTGCCTTCTTTTTATTCTATTGATTACATTTTTGAGTTCATTAACACTTCTCAAGCAAGCTTCACTTATTTTCTTAACTGACCATCAAATTCCTAACATTGTTCTTGTAAATTACATTTCAGTTATCTCCAGTGATTTCCTTATTTGCCTGCTCAGTGTGCAAGAAATGCGTTCATACCATATAAAAGTGGTTCAGTTTAGCATATCAGCATGTTTTTCTTACTTTCATAGACAAGGATTTATTACAAAGGATATTTCTTATTTTGTTTAACTCTGTCTTTGCTCAGTACTATGCTCATTCGTCTGCAAATTGTAACGCTTTCACGTTGATAGTAAAAGCCTACTGTATTATTACCCGCTTTCTTCAATGAAACGTGTACTGTATTTCTTGGAACAACCTTGAGATACGCAAACTGATCAATGACCTAAATTTAATATTTCATTCATTCCATTTTATACACGGCGTAACTAAAAGACAGATAAAGCAGGAGAGAGAGAGGGGCGAATGAAGGCAGGACACATGCAACACTAAACACGCGTCGCGCGATACACAATTGCTGCCATCACGCGTGTAAGGCCACAAGCACTGGCTTTTTTTCAAATCGTCAGTGATAAATACACTACCCATCCGAGAGTTAGGTTTTAAAATCCTGAAAAACGCTTATTGGAAATATGACATTATACTGGTTTACGTTTGAAAACATTACAGTACCCAGACAGCACATCTTCGAAACAGGAGGTAGAAGAAATTGCATATTTTGAACGCAGCCACTTAGCTCCATTAAATTTGTATATTTGGGTTCCTTAGGACTTGCTGACAAATAATATGTAAAACGTTACGCAAATAGTCTAGGAATTACCAAATTATAGCCAAAATAAAATAGTGAGGGTGTCAGACAGCACCAAAATCAGAATCGCTCAGTGGCAGAATTTTAGGCCACCATTGTACGGGAAATGAGTCTTTATGTAAACTCCTATTTGATTGGAGCGCAACAAATGTAAGACTAAACACGATTGGTAGGGCTATAAATACTATCTTGTGTTGTCAGGGGAAACGTGAAAAAGGAGTACTTTTTTGAAAAGATGTGTAGACATGGTTTCGTTGGGTAGAGCTGCGAATATACTCGATTTAGAGCGTCTGTTCATTGCCACATCTTGTAATAAACCTACTAAGAAGCAGTGCGTTGAGCACCAGTGTATATTTTTTATAAAATAAAGCCTGGGACATCGGCAGATCGGAGTTGTGCTATATTCATTGCCAGTCAACGAAACTGTTTATTATTCTATGAATTGTGGTAAGCTTGAAATATTCAATATCTTTTAATGAAAATTGAATGTAAATTGATAATTTATGTCTGTATATATGTGTAGTTCAGTAGCAAACATGATGTAAAGCCTATAATGCTCCAGCCTGAACAGAAGGTGTCGGAGGAAAGTAAAACTGCATGGAATGGCCAAACAGTACACTGACACCTAGATGATTGACTAGAAAGAAATAATGCTGGAATTGCAGAGGCGTAGTAACCATTAGGGAGGGAAATACTGGTATAAAGTATTTCAGATGAAGCTGACAGTTGGCCTAACGCTCTGAACTCAATGTTTGTGATGTATTGTGCTCAGTGTAGAAAGAGAGTATAAATTAGTTATGACGTAGAAGGTACATCCTTCTTGTTTCAGGGACCGTGGTCTTAAAGTTATTGAGCAGCACCTGGTCAGAGCTTTGCTGAAGCCAGAGGTGGACAGCATACTCCTTGGTCCATATAGCAACCAGTGGGGTGGCTCCAGAACTCATTAAAGTAATCGAGCAGAGGAGTCTTTTACTGCAGTCATCACGAAAGATAAGAGAGTGTGGCCATGGAGCTCAACATTATGTACCCCCATCTTAAAATGACATTGTAAAAATAACATTAAGAGGGGAATTTAATTGTTTTAATACCAGGAACTGAGAACATCTCCAATACTAGTTCCAATAGAAACAAACTATTGAAGTCATGATGACAAATACCAACAGAGCTTGAACAAAACAAAACCAGTATTACCTCAGATTACTACTACACAACTGACACACATAGGATATTATTAATAATATATGTCACTACAAGATTCATATTGATAAATTCTGTACATATAACTTGTAATTAAAATTGATTGTGATTCCTGGTTCCCTTTGTATTTGAATCAGGACACATATACATTCATGACAGCACTGAATACATATTGTTATTTGAAAAGTTATCAGTGACTCCTTTAAGATATCCTTGTAGAGTGTTTTATGTATGTGAGTGTCACTGTGTTGTCAAATTGTTTATCTGTCTGTTGTTGTTATGACTTACACTTCATCATACACATACCCTAGACATATAACGTAGTCATCACACTATTCCAGAATAATTCTGACTGAGGTATACATATGTGGCAGCAAGTAAGGTTATCTATAATACACTACTCTTATTAGATATAGATACCTTCACAGCTGATCTCAGTCAGTACACTAAGTCCCCTATAAATATTTATAACATCCCACTTCACCACAATGTTATAAAAAGATATGGTTATAAACACAAACAAACAAACCTGTAAGCTGTTAGAATTGATGTGTTATCTTCCTAGACATTTTAAGTCACAAATTATCTTTGCTACAAACATTATTTTTATTTCTTCTCTGTTCCTGAAATATTTTTTCACTAGTTCTCACTTTAGGTTAACTTTTATTCATCTAAATCACTCTATTGATTTTTCCATCAGTTTGTTATTATTTCACCCAGATTTTCTTCATTTATTGCAGATGACAATCCATCTTTTCTGTATATTTTGAAGTCGATTGTTGTTCTTTATAAACAAAAATATATCATCATTTTTCCTGATTCTAAATGCGATACATGTTTCTTGAGCTCAATGTTTAGGACTCTGTCCACATTATGTGGTATAGAACTCTGTTCACACTATGTGTTATAGAACTCTGTCCACATTATGTGGTATTATGACTATTAAGAACTACATTGTTAGAACTTTGTACTTTAGGCTGACATTTTAGCATGCCTAGAAATAACTTTACTAAAAAACTAGTAGTCAGATCCAAAAATAAAGTCTCTATACTTGCAGTAGTAGTTACATTTACCAAAATGTGACTTATTATCTATGGTGGTAACGTATTTCAAAATATTCAACAACTCTCAGATGCAGGAAGTGGTTACCAACATAGCAGCAGTGACCACAAGAATTGTTCGACTTGGTAAGTTATGAGATCTCGTTAGAATACATTTACAATAATGAAGTAACACAGAACAGTAGATACTTTTGCACATGCATATTTTGTCATAAGCAGTTCTCAAACCTCTTGTTTTGCATGTGTTTGATTTTGATCTTTTTTTGGACAAATGCATTTCTTTAATTAATACCGAAGCCTAATTTTACACTGTCTGGAATCATCATCATCATTACCTTTCTGCTGCTTGTGGAGACGAAGACTTGAACAAACACCCTTAGCCCTCCCATCCTGTGTCATCTCTCTTATCCTTATCATGACTATCAGTGAACGGAAAATTATTAAACAGGATCATCCTGGAGAGATTAAAACAGTCTGTAGATAGACAACTAAGAGATGAAAAAGCAGGTTTCATGCAAAATAGATCCTGTACAGACAAGATAGTCACAGTGAAAATAATAGTTGATAAAGTCTTGAATGGAACTCGCTTCTTTACTTTGGGTTTTGTAGACTATGAAACCACATCTGACTGTGTACACAGAGAATCACTTTGGAAATCGATGATGCATTTTGGAGTCCCCCTGAAGGTCATTAACTTAAAAAAGAAAACTCATTAAAACATGACATGCACAGTTCTTCATAAAGGTTTGGTATAAGAACTTGAGTGCAACAGGGATGCCAGTTGTCACCATTTCTCTTCATATTAGCTATGGACTGGGTTATGAAAACATCGACTTCAGCTAATGGAAATGAAATCCACTGGACTCTGACTAAACAGCTTGATGATCTAGATTTTACTAATGACCTGGCTTTCCTGTCCCAAAAGCATAATCAGATGTAAGACAAAATGAAAATACTTGATGAGAGATCACAGTCAGTGGGTCTGGAAATACATGGAGAAATAAAGACAATGAGAATAAGTGCAAGAAATGATACCACAAGAAATAGGATCATACGCGTACGTTGGATAGCTAGAGAAGCTTTCATTGCAGTGGGAGATATATGGTGATCAAAATAAATCAAGTCCACCACAAAAATCAGAATCATCACCTCAAATGTCAGGTGAGTCTTATTGTATCGCTCTGAAACATAGAGAGCAAAAAAAAAAAACAACAACAACAACCACAAAGCAACAGACTTTCATAAATGGGCGCTTACATAGAAAAGAAGAAATGAAGTGTTATGGTAAGATCACTAATATGGAACTGATGACAAGAACCAGACTAGTGCCAGTGGAGCATGAGGTGGGAAGAAGATGCTGGAGATTGATAGGACATGCATTGGGGAAACCGGTTGATAACATTACCAGGTAGTTCTTGTTCTGGAATACGCCGGGTAAGAGAGGTATATGGAGACCGAAGAACACATGGAGAAGAGAACTGGAGACAGACATGAAGGGCATGATGAAGACAGGGAAAGGCGTTGAGCTGATGGCACAGGACAGGAAGACTTGGCAAATGTGTTTGTAATGTTGCTTAGATATGCGTATGATTCCACACCTTGTAGGAGTGTGTCTCCCAGTGCCATCGTTAGCCTCATGTATTATCATAATCTTTGTCTTTTCTCTCTGCATTTTCAAATCCAGTGGTTATGACCTCTCAGCAAATATTCTTATTTTGTCTTGACTCTTGTTACGGTTATGGGACATAAGAGTTAGGTCATTGGCAAAGTCTAGAGCAGCGAGCTGTTTAGTCTTTACTTACTTAACTTACTTAGTCATTCCTCTTCTACCTTGAAGTGTAGAGGTTTGACAGATAGAGGGTCATGCTATCCTATTAGTTGTCTTCCTTTCGGCTTGGTTCAAATCTAGTCAACAGTCCTTCAGAGATTGTCTATCGTTGTCCTCCCAGCACACTCTGGGTCATCCTAGATGTCTGCATCCCTGGCTTTTGGTTTCCCACATTTGTCAATGTAGTTGATCTTCTCCCATTCTGCATACATGGCCAAACCATCGTAACTGGGACTTTTCCACTCGGGTCTGAAGGGCAAGGTTTTGAGGCCATGACAAATCGTCTACCTTTGCACAAAATTACTCTTGGCACAGTTATAGATAGAAGGGTAATGACGCTTCTATCTTAACGTAGTTTCACAAGATAATTCAGAAGTCAAGTACAATGCTGCATAGGACAGAACACTATTAACTTGTGTCTGATCCGTCACCTATTTTAGCAAAGAATTAAGCAATGGTTTTAGCCCGTTCAAGCCCCCAGCTGGTGTAAATCCAGCGAAATTCTTTTATAAGTATTTGCTCTATATATTAAATATATGTCTGGAATTATATATATTAAAGAGTCTTGCCCAAACGTTTGCTGTCATACCTATAATAACTGAATCAACAGTGATTGTTTTGTTTTAAAATAACATGTAACAAATTTAATAATCATTTAGCTTTAACATGTTAAAATAGTGATGGTGAATTTTAATTGTGAATAAAATTTGTCTTCACTAAGATGTGGTTTGAGGATTTAAAATGAAACAATTGTCCTTATGCTGGTTCCTTTTACAAGAACTAAGCTCGTATAAGTGAGTCCTGCAGCCGTGGTTTCATCAATTCTTCTGTGATGCGGGCCCTTCTCCACACAACTCGTCCACTACAGGCGGTCAGTGCTGATTCCCTGCTTTTACTCACAACTAGTGGCGTCGAAACTTTCTTCTGGCAGCTTCATACAACGAACAGTCTAATAGCTTCGTTCCACAAACCCAAAGTAACTTTTGGGAACACAATCTCCTGGCACAGTTTAGAATGGACACATCAACTTAGGTTAATTGCTTTTGAATCACTTGGTCAGGAAATTTTAGTATTCCTCTTTTATTTCCATCTCTCAGTTCAAATCCCAGATTGTAATTCCGACGAATTTGCCAATGAAAGTCAGTGTAAATTCCGGCTCTCAAATCAAGCCAATTGTAAGCTCTTTAGAACTATATGGGTCGAGGTGTTAAATCGTAATATCCCCCGTGTGATTTTAAATATCAAATTTATAAAATTCCACCGCATGACCTCTTTCTAATAAAGCAGTAAATCTTCTGATTGCATCTTTATGCAAACTCACAAAAATATCTGTGAACTTATTTCTTGTCTAGAGGTTTTCCCCCCAATATTGTCTCCCAAGGCAGATTATCGGTAATATTGATACAAAAAGATGGGCCAGCGGAAACGATTACGTCTTATCACCTGTGTTTTCGTGCATCTGCCAGATGGTCAAACACAGATCGCCGGCAGCTCAGACAAACAATATGGCTTTCTGTCTGTACTCGGCAGGGTTGTATTGTTATGAGGTGTGGTAGGAACCACATTGGATCAGTAAGGATCATATCTATCAAAGCTGGCTAGACAACTCAGGTGATAAGTGTATTATTCGCTGACCTGTCTAATTAGCTTCGATAATACTACAGTTCACCTGTTGAAACATAAATACGTATTGGAGCTGTTAGGCAAAAAGAACGTAAATGCATAAAATATGCCAAATAATAGGACGATGAGGGAGAGAGAGAAGGGCGCCAAATTACATGAACAAACGTTTTGTCTTTTCTTATTACTTCAACCACTTTCCTCAGATACCTTATTACTGAGGTTTGAAGTTGGCTTTTGTGGGTCGTAGTCATTGCCCATGACTCACATCCATAAGTCAATGCTGGAACATAGGTGGAGCCTTTAAACAGCCATCTTTGTCTTCTTGCCAATTTCTCTTTTGCTGAGGACTCTTGATTTATGTCCTGAAAAAGCCTTCCAGCTGCTGCTCTTTGGGTAACCACCTCCTCTTTACTGCCTCCCAATTTTTGACAGCTCAAAGACATTCAGTGTGGTTGACCTGCTCCAGAACCTGTTCTCCTTGATGCCTTTTCCCTCTTGTGAAATCACCATACTTTTTGTTTTGGAGCTGCATTCCTCTCTTCTCCAGCTCTTCCTTCCAGACTTGTAGGGTAGATTGAAGATGTACCTCTGATTTAACAATCAAGGCAACATCAAACAGTTTTGAAATACAGACCTTTGTCAGAGTCCATGCTGAAATGTCTATCAATAATAATAATTTTCCTTTCACTGATTAATAACATTAATTTATAATTCACACTCTTTTGCAAACCTGTCTTCCTTGGTAATTTGGCAAAATATCCTTCCTTCCATTCTGTTTGTATTTCTTCTCTCTCCCAGAATTCAGTGAAAAATGTGTATATATTTTGACATGTCAGTATCTGCTTTGATTAGCGACTATGTTAAAGGGGAGTTGGAGAGAGATCGCTTTGCACCATGTTGTACACTCACCAAACACAAAATAAATGCGATCATTAACTATGACTACGAAGAAGCGTAAAATGACGTAGAAGACATAGTTACAGGATTCCATAGTGTCGGCTCGTGTGGCAAGGTCCACTTATATCAGTGTAGTTGATTCTACTTCCAAAGTGTTTTTATTAGACGTAGATTTCAAGCAGAAATCTTATGTGATTCTAATTCGATTGGGAATAAACCCATCTCGTCAGGAGTTCGGAGATTTGGGTAAGATTTAGGCTAGTATAGCCACCAGAGATATTTGAACAGTTCAAGGGTATCGTAACCGTCATGGAAGGGCATGGAAGCCCAAAGCAAATATGTATGATTGCCGACTAAAAGAAGATGTGCAGGAAGGCACCGAATTGAATTATTGTGTATAAGGAAAGAGGACAAAATATGTCTAGTGGAATCCCTAAGAAGAAAATATATAAAGGAAACAAATATGCTATGAAAGCAGTAAGAGAAAGATAAGTCTTGATAGCCTAAAGAATTTTGAAGAAGCATGGACTCATACAGAACTAATGTATGAAATACAATAATCGAAGATATAAATGTATTATGTCAAAATGGATTAAGAGCAATGTGCCGCTCATATAAGTTCCTGTGTTGAATAAAATGAAAGTCGTTTAAACGCCGAAGTGTTGGAGAATTGATTTCCAGTTGGAAGCATGAAGTGGTAGAGATAACCAGTTAATATTTAATGACAGTTGGTCATATGAAAGAAGACTTAGAATACGCAGAACAGTTCGATTACGAATAAAACGGTGGCCAGAATTTTGGTGACTAAATTTCAGAACATTAATACAATATCCCTAGACATTATTCAACATACTGGAGCCAGAAGGAAAAGTTCCTTAACAGATAACACCAGGAGGAAATTCATGGGGTTGCTCGTCCGTTAGTCACCACTACAAATATATGCCACATTAATCAAACTTTTCAATAAAGAAACAGCTCCAATATACAAGGTATTGAAAATACTTTATAAGGAACATTTATTGTTTAAGAAGGTCAAAGTCAAGGTACAACCTTATAACTTCAAGAAAGGACCAAAAGAAAGGAGCAAGGTTTGGAACAATCTAATCAAAACGGGAATATCGCCAGAAACAATTATCATCAGCGAGAAAAGGGTCGTAAACTGAACAGTTTGAACTATTTTGTTGACCTGGAAAATTTTAACCGGCAACACGAAGCAGTGACGTCATATGCAAATGTTCCCAACTGCCAAAAAATCGAAAACCCTTTACAAGGAAACTCAAGATTTCAATCAAAAATAATTCAAAATCAGCATCCTTCGTTCAACACGTCGAATAGATCTACGAAGCATCGAAGATTACAATACCAGCTTCGCTAGAGAAGGGTACTTTCCAGGATCTGGGTGAGATCGTTCCTTCGTAAAATCAAACAGTCTAAAGCTAGGACTGGGGGAAGACATTTTACCACTGCAGATAAGTTCATGTTCTAATGTCGAGATGTATTATTTGATCATCTTAATACCCCCACGTCACCTTTTCTTACTGATCATAATCTTTTATCATTATATTATACGTTTATCATCCTTATATGTATTGCGGGATTGGATGGTAGGGCTTAATATTTCTATAGCTGCTTCGGAAGATACAGAAATGTTAACGTTTCTGTAGGATCTTATTGAATGCATTGTCAGAGTCCAGTGAGTTCACTGTCGAATAGTAGTCTTTGATAATCCATTAAATATATTTAAATATTGTTAAGTTGTATCGTCGAGGTATCGCGTTTACTTTAGTTAATATTCTTATTTACGTAATAAGTCATTGTTTATTCGTCTGTCCACTATCCCCATCTTGTCTTCTTTTATATTCGAATACGACTTTCGGTAATTGTACGTCATTTTTTGTCTTGTTTGATTAATTAATATTTTGAGACACATTTTCTTTATTTATGTACTTGTTATACTTAGATTCTTTTATCTGTCGTGGAATGTTCTGTGATTTGTAAATCATTATCATCATCTTTGGCTAACTTCTGCCATTCATTACCATTGTATTTAACATTGCTCTTGCATTAATTGAATTGACATAGCATTATATATTGTTATCGATATTGATAAGTAAAATAATACTGAATAAAACAGATAAGTACCTATAAACATGTCATCCTTAGAAGATTTCAAACAGGAAGGCATTAGAAAAGGTTTATCATATGCGAAATTAGAGGATTATGCGGAGAATAAATATGAGAAACATTTATCGCGTCTTGAAAGAATAGAACAACGCGAGGCTGTTAAACGGGCTGATGAGCTTAGGAGGTTTGAATTAGCCCAAAAAGAAAAAAAGATCGTGAACAGGAAATAGCGATGGAGAAATTAAAAATGGAGGCAAAAGAAAAAGAAGAGAGATTGAAAATGGAGGTAAAGGAGAAAGACGAGAGATTAAAAATGGAAGCTACTGCTCTGGCAATGGAAAGAGAGCATAAAATGAAAATGGAAGAGAAAGAAAAGATATTGAATTAGCAAAAATCCAATCTCAGGCTTCCGGTGATAACTTTGGATCAAATATTGATCATTTGTCGTGGATGTCAAAATTCAAATTGCCTAATTTTATCGATACTCGAGATTGTATCGATAGTTTTTTAAAAATTTGAGATGAAAGCCAACGAAATGGAAATATCAAGATATCGTTGGAGCAATTTACTATCAGATCATCTAACAGGAAATGCCCAGAAATGTTTCATGCAACTAGATCAACAAAGTCGATTAGACTTTGATATAGTAAAGCAAGCCCTGTTAAGAAAATTCAGGTATACGGAAGAAGGTTTCAGGGAAAAATGTCATGCAATTTTACCTGATAAGAAGGGTGACGTCGGAGAATTTATCTCCTCCATAAAACTTTACCTCAATCGTTGGAATGAGTTAGCTTAAGTCCCTAAGACTTATGAAGGAATCATTGATTTAATGTTAAGAGATAAGGTTCTTTCGGCATGTAGTGCCGACTTAACAGCTTTTTTGCAGGAAAGACGTCCCAAGACAGAGAAATAGATTTCATAATTTCTCAAAAAGGGGTCGTGGATACCAGAATGATAGAGTAAGTGATGGTACCCATTATAAAGGATATAATGAAAGACCACAATGGAGTGGCAGATTTAATAATTACAATAACAATCGAAATGATGGTGATAGACAAAATTACAAGAAAGGCGGTAACCAAAATAATACATGACATGCCAGCAGAAAACAACAACATGCCAATGGTTGTGTGGAGCAAAGTAATACTACTCCGGATACCAACCATGCAAATGCCTGTGCCATAAGGTCAAATAATACTGAGGAGTGTACAGAATGTAAAACTTTGTATGTACCAGGATCTCAAACGAGATTACTATGCGGTCATACATTGCCTACCATGGCATCATGTGAGAACATAGGACGTCTCACTATACATAAGGGTTTTGTATACAATAGGCCCGTCACTGTATTGAGGGACACGGGGTCAACTATTGTAGGTATTAGAGAATCGCTTATTGACAAAACAGCTTTGACAGGTGAGTCAGTAAAATGTGTCACATTTGGTGGGACTATTGAATGGTTCCCACTGGCAAAGGTAGAAATAGACACACCTTTTTATACTGGTCTGGTGACAACATGTGTTTTAAAAAATCCAATTACAGATTTAATAATTGGAAATATCCCTGGAGTAAAAGAATGTTCTCCGGGTGAAATTGAAGAATGGGTTAAATTCCACCCACTCAATGCTAATGCTGTAGTCACTAGGGCTCAACATGCAGCTGATTTACAAGCTGAGTCAACACCAGTAGTAACTGAAGAAGCATCTTTACGACATGCGCATGACATCACTCCAGAGTTGTTCGTTCGAAAACAAAAAGATGAATCTTTGACACGTTTATTTAATTTAGCTCAATCAGGAGAGGTCATACCTACAAAACAAGCAACAACTTGTTTTAAATTGAAAATCTCTGTTTTGACTAGATGTTTCAATAAAGGTACAAATACTTATACATAAATTGTAGTACCTAGAATTTTTAGACCTTTGGTTTTAAAAACCAGTCATGATATTACTATGGCAGGTCATATGGGTGTTAAGCGCACCTTAACCAGAGTTACGTCATGTTTTTATTGGGCTTGGCGTAAATAAAGACGTCAGACTATATTGTCGGTCATGTCCGACATGCCAAAAAGTATCTTGTAAGGGCAAGGATCATATGGCACCCTTACAAATAACAGATGTACCAACACGCGCTTTTCAGAAAGTTGCCATTGACATCATCGGTCCAATAATCATGTCAGAAGGAAAACACCAGTATATTTTGACATGCATTGATCTTTGTACAAGATGGCCCGAGGCCATACCATTGAAAGAATTTACTACTATTTCAGTGGCAGAGGCATTAGTTGTGATATTTTCAAGAATAGGATTACCTGAGATAATCTTATCTGACAGGGGCACTCAATTTATGTCACAGTTAATGAAACAGATTGAAGATATGTTGGGTATTAAACATGCTTTTACTAGTCCATACAGACCTTGCTCAAATAGGGTGTGTGAGCGCTACAATGGGACTTTAAAAAGAATGTTAGGGAAGATTACAGAGTCAAATCCTCGTGATAGGGACAAACTGTTACCGGCAGTTCTCTTCGCTTTTAGAGAAGTACCACAGGAGAGTACAGGATTATCTCCGTTTGAACTCGTCTATGGAGCCAATCCGAGAGGTCCTGTACACATATTAAAAGATTTACTACTTGGCTCTACCACGAACGAAGAAACTCGCAGTAGTTACGAGTTTGTTAGTGATCTCAGACAACGTCTGTTGGATGCTTGTAAGATTGCAGTACAATCAATTCAAAATGCCACCCAGAGACCGAGGTTGCTTCACAACCAATCTCGAAAGCTAAGGAAATTTTCACCAAGGAAAATAAACTACTAATTTCTTGGCAAGGGCCATACACAATAAACAAGAAAATAACTGATGTTGATTATGCTATAAACATCAAGGGAAAATGCAAAACATATCATGTAAATATGTTAAAGGCATATACTCAACGCCCTCCTGAATTACAGGACATTTATAACACTATTGACGATGAGACTGTTTCTTCATCTTTTGCAGTAGTCCATGCAGAGGACACTGTTTCATCTATTCCTTTGAGGTTTACTTTACCTCCACTGGAATCAGTTGAATCTTGGAAAAATGTTTCCATTTCACAATCGCTTCATCCTTCTGCACAAGAACAAGTCAAAAACATTCTTAGATCTTTTCAGGATGTATTGACAGAATTACCTGGTCGTACTAATTTGATCACACATAACATTATCATAACCGACCATAAACCAATTAAATTACGACCATATCCAATTCCTATTCACTATAAAGAGCATGTAGAGAAAGAAATTAAGGAAATGCTCAACATGGGTATAATAGAACCCTCTTTGTCACCATATGCTTTTCCCATGGTATTAGTGAAGAAACAAGATACATCATTAAGAATTTGCATTGACTTTAGAAAATTGAACAGTATAACAGTTACTGACGGGGAACCAATGCCAATCTTAGAAGATCTTTTGCCTCAGCTATCGCAGGCAACATATTTTAGCAAATTTGACTTATCAAATGATACTGGCAAATCCCATTATCAGAAGAATCAAAACCATTGACAGCCTTTACGACACCACTTGGTTTATTTCAGTGGAATTTTATGTGCTTTGGTCTAGTCAACGCACCTGCGACATTCGTACGCATGATGCGCCTCTTACTAGGCAACAGACAAGACATCATTACCTATATCGATGATATTTGTTTATTTCACTCATCGTGGAACGAACATGTTCAAGGCTTAACCTCATTATTACATCTCTTACGATCACATGGTTTGACAGTACGTCCATCAAAAGTTCAAATCGGTTTTAGGGAGATATCTTTTTTGGGACATCGTATTAGTCAAAATAAGTTATGTCCAGATGAGAAAAACAGTTAGGATCACCATTAAAAATTCAGTGGTCAGATAATGCTGATCGCTCTTTGAACTTGATAAAATTTGCATTTTCAAAGCATCCTATTCTGTCCATTCCTGATGCTCGAAAAATCTTTTTTCTCAGAACGGACGCTTCGGGGACAGGTATAGGTGGCTGTTTGATGCAACGTTGGGACGACAAGCTTCACCCATGTGTCTATATTAGCAGAAAGCTTCTACCAGCAGAACAACGCTACGCAGCTGGAGAGAGAGAGAGAGAGAGAGAGAGAGAGAGAGAGAGAGAGAGAGAGAGAGAGAGAGAGCGTTAATTGCAATTGTGTGGTCTATCTCCAAGCTTTCTAAGTACCTGATCGGCCGGAAGTTCATATTACAGACCGATCACTTGCCGCTGACAGCACTGAAAACAAAGACATACAACAACCCAAGATTACACCGATGGTTCTTGTTGCTGCAGGAATTTCATTTCGACATCCAACCAAATCCTGGATCCGATAATTGGTTAGCGGATCTGCTGTCGAGATGGTCTAATGAAAATAACTGAAACTATGTATCCGAATAGAATGTCAGATCATGCACAGTCATTCAAAAATTTTCTAGAAGATGAACAGATTGTCATATTAATTACAAATACAAAAGAGTTATGACTATTCACGCTAACTAGTTACTATACAGCAGTGGACATTGAAATAGCTGACTTAATATTCCATGGTTCCTATGGATATCACATAAATGAACTGGAATAGTGACATTATTCAGAGTGTTGACATTTACTATACTGGACAGCATGTGCAGAGGTTCTATCGCATTCACAGTGAAAACATACAGACTCACGCGCATATAAACTATGTGATAGTATACATATTGACATAGTGAATTCTATTTCAGGATAGTGAGACAATCTTTATAGACAATAATTAGTGTATTTATTTTCATCACATAACTTTTAGTGACATTTTATTTGCACTTTCAATTATTTAATCGAAATGGAGTGGATTTGATCGCAATTAATCGATTTTAATCGAAATTAATCGAAATTAATCGGTTTTGATCGGGATTAATTGGTGTTTACTTAATATTTTATTTAGCGTCCACCCGAGGTAAACGCTCGCGGGACGAGGGGGTAATGTTGAGTGCGCATCATGGGGCATAGTGACTATGTTAAAGGGGAGTTGGAGAGAGATCGCCTTGCACCATGTTGTACACTCACCAAACACAAAATAAATGCGATCATTAACTATGACTACGAAGTAGCGTAAAATGACGTAGAAGACATAGTTACAGGATTCCATAGTGTCGGCTCGTGTGGCAAGGTCCACTTATATCAGTGTAGTTGATTCTACTTCCAAAGTGTTTATATTAGATGTAGATTTCAAGCAGAAATCTTATGTGATTCTAATTCGATTGGGAATAAACCCATCTCGTCAGGAGTTCGGAGATTTGGGTAAGATTTAGGCTAGTATAGCCACCAGAGATATTTGAACAGTTCAAGGGTATCGTAACCGTCATGGAAGGGCATGGAAGCCCAAAGCAAATATGTATGATTGCCGACTAAAAGAAGATGTGCATGAAGGACCGAATTGAATTATTGTGTATAAGGAAAGAGGACAAAATATGTCCAGTGGAATTCCTAAGAAGAAAATATATGAAGGAAACAATTATGCTATGAAAGCACTAAGAGAAAGATAAGTCTTGATAGCCTAAAGAATTTTGAAGAAGCATGGACTCATGCAGAAATAATTTATGAAATACAATAATCGAAGATATAAATGTATTATGTCAAAATGGATTAAGAGCAATGTGCCGCTCATATAAGTTCCTGTGTTGAATAAAATGAAAGTCGTTTAAACGCAGAAGTGTTTGAAAATTGATTTCCAGTTGGAAGCATGAAGTGGTAGAGATAACCAGTTAATATTTAATGACAGTTGGTCATAGGAAAGAAGACTTAGAATACTTAGAACAGTTCAATTATGAATAAAATGGTGGCCAGAATTTTGGTGACTAAACTGCAGAACATCAATACAATATCCCTAGACATTATTCAACATACTGGAGCCAGAAGGAAAAGTTCCTTAACACTGATAAATTGTTTGCCATTAGTTAGTACATAAGTTAAGTCTGTCTTCATTTTATCTTTTTTTTTCAGTTTTAAATGTTGCTGATATTAAAATCTGGGTCTCTTTGCTTCTGATTCTTTGAGTGCTCTCTGCACCTCCTTCTATAGCATAATAGCCACACCTCTATGCTTTCTTCTTCATATCCATAAAACAGCATTATTTCTGCTGTGTACAGTTTATTTCCTTTCTTTCCCCTTCCACCTTGTGTCATACAGTCACAGGATATCAGTTTTATGGTTTTTAATTTCTACTACCACCTGTGCAGTTTTCCCATGTTTGTTTAGATTACGAACTCTCCATATTCCAAATCTGGATAAATTCCAAGAATTAAAAAAAAAATGAATCCATACTGCAGACTCATTTTAGCTTTATGAGAGTTAAGTCACAGCCCTGCCCACTAATGGACCATTTTTCTGCCTTGAATGGCTGAGTTGAATTATTTAAATTATCTTTAGTTTACTTGTCCATGTTCTTAAAGTTATTTGTGGCTTAAAGTTTTACAGGATGACTTAGCTGGTTCTATGCCCAACTCTCCTTAGTTACCTTTTATGACATGTCTGGCAGATTACACTATTTCTGTTCTAAGATTCCCCTTCAGTTCCTAGTGACACAAGGGCACAATTTTTGGAATAATGCAGGTACACTTTCGGTGTGCTTCTGCCTGACTGGCAGAATAGTCGCATGCAATGCCTGGCGAGGTACTGTCAAGTACAACAGTGATAGCTGTCACAGAGCTGCTGCTTATTGTTTTCCTTTAGGGATGTCTCATCAAGTGCAGTCTTATCATCACCTACTGCATCATTGTCATTTTCTCCTAACGTATTCATAGACCAACCTGCTGTTACTTTCCATCAAGTATTTTTCATTTTATCACATCTGATTATGGTTGTGAGACAGAAGAGCAGGATCATCTGCAAAATCCAGATCATCAAGCTGTTAAGCCAGAGTCCACTGAATTCCATCTCTATTGCCCAACATCATTGTTTTCACAACCGAATCCATAGCCAGAAAGAAGAGAAATGGTGACTATAGGCTTTCCTGCCACACTCCAGCCCTCATCTCAAACTGTTCTGCATGCTGTCCCTCACAACCCTGCATCCAAAATGTCCCATATCCTAAGTGATTTTCTGTCAACATTGTCAAATTTATTTTGTGGTGTAGACAGTTACGTAACTTTCCCCTTAATGTGTACCAGTTACATACATTGATATGACAAAAATATATTAATTTATGCATTATTGAAATTCATGCTGCTTTTCAAAAACTTAACCCCATGTAAAAGGAGAGGCGAATGTACATCACAGACGTAAGGGAAACAAACCTGTTTAAGACCCTCTATCTCTCTGCCCTCCCTCCCACTCGCTGTGTCTGAACTGTATTACATTTTGTTTTAATGTTTCATGTTTCAGTTCATCATGGTCATGTGCTCCTTGGCACAGAACAAAATCTGCTCTTGCACCAAAATGGTTAATCAGAATAAAGTATGAGCTGAACTTATTGATGTATACATACAAATGTACAGTGAAGCCTGGAATAAGTAGAAGTTGCTGGGACCATCTAAAATGCTTCTGCTTATCCGAAATTCTGCTTATCAGGAGTCTGCTTATCAGGAGTCTGCTTAGAGCTGGCCATTTTGTG
This sequence comes from Oreohelix idahoensis, assembly GCA_024509875.1. NCBI lineage: Eukaryota > Metazoa > Mollusca > Gastropoda > Stylommatophora > Oreohelicidae > Oreohelix > Oreohelix idahoensis. The sequence goes on along the minus strand of JAMPIV010022947.1, from coordinate 138,931 downwards.
GTCATAATAAGAGAGAAAGTAAAAAGTAATTATTTTAACCCGTTATTTACAAATCTTTCATCATTTGATTATCATTTTTGCATCTTTTATACTTTTCAAAAGCAAATTAACAGCATAAGGTATAGCATCAAATCTTTTGTTTGTACTGTGGGTGCAAATACGAATACCAAAACAATTAAAACTACATATCTTATAATCAAACAGTGCACACAGTTTTTGTAACCTAAAGCATCATCCGTAGCAGCATCAGCTAGCGTACATCAAAATTTTAATGTAGAATCTTAGAAACAGTAACCGCAGAAGACAAATACTAAAACAAATAATAGCAGGTGCCAGCACAATTTTTATATGATGAATGTTTTTAATTTCATATTCACCTCATGGGGATTTTTTTAAAAATCAGAATTATTAATGAAATCAAGAAGGTGAAGCATTATACAAGGTAATAACAAATCAAGAAGGTGAAGCATTATACAAGGTAATAACAAATCAAGAAGGTGAAGCATTATACAAGGTAATAACAAATCAAGAAGGTGAAGCATTATACAAGGTAATAACAAATCAAGAAGGTGAAGCATTATACAAGGTAATAACAAATCAAGAAGGTGAAGCATTATACAAGGTAATAACAAATCAAGAAAGTGAAGCATTATACAAGGTAATAACAAATCAAGAAGGTGAAGCATTATACAAGGTAATAACAAATCAAGAAGGTGAAGCATTATACAAGGTAATAACAAATCAAGAAAGTGAAGCATTATACAAGGTAATAACAAATCAAGAAGGTGAAGCATTATACAAGGTAATAACAAATCAAGAAAGTGAAGCATTATACAAGGTAATAACAAATCAAGAAAGTGAAGCATTATACAAGGTAATAAATCAAGAAAGTGAAGCATTATACAAGGTAATAACAAATCAAGAAAGTGAAGCATTATACAAGGTAATAACAAATCAAGAAAGTGAAGCATTATACAAGGTAATAACAAATCAAGAAGGTGAAGCATTATACAAGGTAATAACAAATCAAGAAGGTGAAGCATTATACAAGGTAATAACACTCACAAGGAATGGAAGACATGAACTTAAAGGGTTAAAGAAGACCTGGAAAGACACTGGAAGGCTTCATACGCATTTGTTGCTGGCGTCTGTGTAGGGAGATGAAGGGTAATGATGACTGACATTCATAGACACCAAAAAGTGAGTTCATTTTCACTTCCATGTAAATTATAATTAAAAAAAACTGGTGATCTTGCTTTGAATCTTCCTATTGTTCATATGTTTGCCCAAATTATTCTCTAGCACTTTCAATCATAAAGTAAAGGTTCTCTATGACCATATCAGAATGTTTTATAACACATGTGCTAACAACAATACATGAAACAATTACAATTGACAGTGTTCGGTATGGCACTGTGTATACACTCCAAGCGTTTACTACTTCTTCTTTGATCCTTAGCTGCCGACTGTCAAAGCAGTCAGTGGCCATCATGCCCGCTGCCGTCCTGTAGGATAGCAACAAACTACCTCTACCCTGTTCGGTAAGCGGCCATCCTTCGCACAGCGCCCCAGCTCTGGTTCATTCCATGCATCTCGGCCTCCACAGTTCTCCGCCAAGTTGTTTTTGGTCTGCCTCTTTTTCCTTAGCTGTTCTTGTGATGGCTTCAGGGTCAACACAACTCCAGCGACTGCAGCTATGATGGTGTGCATGTCCTCTTGGTTACTCCGAATAAGTAGTTCTTGGTTAGTGATAGTATTTGGCCAAAAGATTCAGAGAATTTTCCTTAGGCAGATTGTGTGGAAGGAGGACAGTTTTGACATGTCCTTCTCTATTACTTTCCAGCATTCTGCACCATAGAGACGCACAGAAAGTACAAATCTCTCATATAATCCTAATTTGGAGTTTGTGCTGTACTGGGAAGACTTCCAGATGTTGTTGGGACTAGCAAAGGCTGTTCTCACTTTATTCATTCCGTTCTTGATGTCTGCTTGTTCTGCCGTCTGGTGTTACTATGCAACCTTCTTCTTCTTCTTTGATCCTTAGCCACCGACCATCAAAGCAGTCAGTGGCCACCACGCCTAGTGGCGTCTTGGAGGGCAACAACAAATTGATTCCACTTTGCTCGGTCGGCGGCCATCCTTCGTACAGTGCCCCAACTCTGGTTCATTCTTTGCATCTCAGCCTCCGCAGTCCTCCGCCTAGTTGTTTTTGGTCGGCCTCTCTTTCGTTTTCCTTCAGGGGTCCAAAGCATAGCTGTTCTTGTGATGGCATCGGGGTCTCTTCTGAGGACATGGCCAACCCAGCTCCAGCGTCTGCCAGCTGTGATGGTGTGCATGTCCTCTTGCCTGCTCCGAGTAAGCAGATCTTGGTTGGTGATGGTATTCGGCCAAAAGATTCGGTGAATTTTTCTTAGGCATGTTGTGTGAAAAGAGGACAATTTCAACATTTCCTTCTCTGTAACTCTCCAGCATTCCGCACCATAGAGAAGCACAGAAAGCACACAGCTCTAATATAATCCTAATTTTGTGCTTGTGCTGTATTAAGAGGACTTCCAAATGTTGTTTAGGCTAAAAAAGGCTGTTCTTGCCTTATTCATTCTGATGTTGGTGCCTTTGCCTGCCCCGCCGTCTGGTGTTACTATGCATCCTAGGTATGTGAAGGTGTCTGTCTGTACCAGTTGCTGATTCCTTACTGATATGGGCTCAGGGTTGCTCACATTGAGCGTCATGACCTCTGACTTCTTTAAATTGATGTTCAAGCCCACCTGCTGGCTAAACTTATTAAGTCTATCCGTTTTTCCTGGATGTGTTGGTTTGAATATGCTAGTAGTGCAATGTCATCTGCATATTCCAGATCTTCCAATGCGAAGCGTTTACTACATTAACATTAATAGCAAGGGTCAAAATGACCATAGTACAAGTAGGTTGCTATTACGAGTTATTTGCCCATAGCACAGAGTCTTTTGATGTCCTTTTGATCAGAGCGACTAATTAAATGTCATTCTTGGCTGTCTTTCTTTTATCAGTGAGTCTTGCATCTTGGTTCCGTACATAGCCATTTGTAGACTGGTAGAACTGAAGTCTGTGGCCTAATCATCATTTATGGACCGCCTATTTACTAAACAAAATAACAACACACGGCTACAGATACTAGTAATTGTAACTTGATCTTCAGATGAGGCGCAAAGACAATACTTCAACTTAAGCGAGTCCTAATCTGAGTTAGCACTAAACAATTACTCTCGACTTATCTGAAATTCGAATTATCAGAGGTTGACCTAACCGGCGTTTTTTAACAAAGCCACAGAAGACTTTTGGCTGAGACCTGCAAAATTGCTTCGACTTAACCGAAAATCTTTACATACATACACACAAGTGTGTATATATATATATAGAAAACTAGAAAACTCATGAACATCAGTTGGAAAGAATTCAAGACTAATCGACAAATAAGAGAAGACTCTAGGCAGAAATATGTCTCCGACTATATAAGGAAAAGACGATGGTCTTATATCGGTCATGTCCTACGAATGCAAAACAACAGAATACCACTACAGGCGCTCACTTGGGTTCCTGAGGGTAAGAGGAAAAAAGGAAGACCAAAAGAAACACTCAGAAGAACAATAATAAGAGAAGGAAGAACGTTGGGCCTAAATAATGTGCAAGAGCTAAGAGGAGTGGCGTCACAACGAACAACCTGGAGAGCACTGGTTTCTGCCTTATGCGCCGTGTTTGGTGCTTAAAGAATTTATTATTATTATTATATATATATATATATATATATATATATATATATATATATCTATATATATATATATATATATATATATATATATATATATATATATATATATATATATAGAGTGTCCTCGAGTTGCGACACATGCAACTTACAATGACCAGATTTTACAACAACCACCTCATGAACTTTATTATATTAGTTTTGAATCCCTAAAGGTGGTTTAACATTTAATGATGACAGCTTCAGCCGATGCATGATAACACGCTGGTCGGATTGCTGTAAGGTAGCGATATTTGCTATGTTTGGTCTCAAGCACTGTTTGTGGATGGTAGTTCTGCATAGAAGTCAAATTGAAACTAATAGAATAGGCGAACAAAAATTGTTAAAGTAACAATGCTAAAGACAAATCTTCAAGATTATGTGGATAAATAAAAAGAAAATGCATATTATTTGTGACTGAATACTGTATAGAAGTAACTACAGTATTCACTAATAATTACCGTTACAGCTTTTGTTATATTATAACTGTATCTATCTTGTTACTCTATATTAGTATTATTTTAACACGAGTAACGCATGGAATCCATGAAATAAATGATGCACAGTCTCGTTGTACAAACTGCATTCATGCATGTTAATTTTATATATTCTTATGGTACATCTCGTACGATTTAAGCAAATTTCGACTTACGACAAATTTGACTTGCAATGAAGTCTTTGAACTGGAACTCTGGCATAAGTTGAAGCCAGCCTTCATGTATTTCTCAGTATATGTTAGAAAACTATTTAAGTGGTGTATATATGTATGTGTTACAGTATACGCTATAATGTAAAATAATTATTTCAGAAAACCAGCCCAAAAGTCCAGATGTTGGCTTCACTGCAGTATCTGAAACAATTGAAAGCAATGAGAAGCTTTCCAAAATAACTTCATACACCAGTGTACTCTATAACGTGGGTAATTATTTTAACACTTCTACTGGGATATTTTCTGCACCAGTAGATGGGATCTACGTGGTTTGTATCATATTAAATACAGAAGATAATTTAGGGAATCATGGAGTTATTGTCTGTAAAGATTGTGGTTCAGAATATGAACATGTGTGCTATGCAGCCAATAACAACAAAACATGTGACTTGAGTTTGGTTGAAATGAAGGTTGGTGAAATCCTGTTTGCACGTTTATATAATCCACAGTGTATTAAAGTCAAGGTTAAATGCAAATTTTCTTGTTTTAGGATTTTAGGGTCAACATAAAACGTATGGTGAAGAGCCTTACTGACATAAATGATTAGCCATAAATAACAAACTCAGCATAATAATATTTTACTCATTCTTGTATACTTAAATGGCTCTATTGTTAAAATATTTATGCTGTAATTCCGTTATTTTAACAGAGAGAAAATGATGACAATACAGTTTGATGAAGTAGTGATCAAGGCGAGTGAAAACTGATTTTATTTTGCAGAGGTACAAATTAGGAATTTGTTTCAGAACTGGACAGTGTACTATGTGCGATCAGAACATAAACAATATCCAACATAAAAAGTGACTTAGAAAAATAAATGGATGATGGGAGAAAAGGTAAATTTTACAAATTTATGAATGGCTTGCAAAGAATTTTCAACCTCTGTGTTCACAAACATAGGATCTAATATTATGAAACCACTGTAGTTTGAATGTGTTTGACTGGTTGAGTAGTTAAAGTGCTTGCCTCTAATGACAAAATTATTGGGTTCCGGTATAAAACCTGGTAGCATCATGTTTCAATCTACTCATCATCTGTAAGTGGGTACCTGACACTGTTCTTGAATAAGAGAAGGTAATGGCAGGGAGAAAGAGCACTGGTCACCCCGCCTCATAACGCTAGACCTATTACAGTGAGTTTTTTTACATTTCACTTTCTTACCACAATATCTGATTTTATTTAATGGTTAAGATCTCTGGCAATGTCCCTTGTACACTTCCTTACACAAGAAACATTGGCTATTTTCTTTGTCTTTTGTTCTAGTAATGATTTCTTTGAATCATGTGCTTTTTATCTTTTTATTTTCTAATTCATCCACCCTACACAAGAGTGGACATGATGAACACAATAGTCTAGAAACAATAAGAAGCCTTACATCAGGATTAGACAGTAGCGTGCCACATGGCACAGGTATAAATCATAACTGTCATAACTTCCATAATTACGTGCTATAGACACTTAAGTGCAATACTAAATAAACCAACCTTCTACTAGGAACATAATAAACTCCCTGCTGAGAAAAATAAGTCAAAATAATCTAAAGAGCACAGGTCTGTTCATCTCGCTATATGGGCTGTCCTTGAGACAGGCACAAACACCATACACCTATAACAGACGCAACTAGATTGGCGGCTTCTTCCCAGTATGCCCGAAGTCACATGACCATGTCATTTACTCAAATTCACGAGGACTGACTAGCATTCTATATTGTAAACAATATGATACTGGTTCTGCCCTAGTGGAGCATCAGCCTGTTACAGTTGTAGTAAAATATGACAAAAAGAAATATCAATGCATAGAAACTACTTACTTACTTAGTCGTTCCCCTTCTACCGTGAGGTGTAGAGGTTTGGAAGAGAGAGCGCCAGACTATCCTATCGGCTGTCTTCCTCCTGGCCTGGTTCCATTCTAGTCCTCGATCCTTCAAAGATTGTCTAATGTTGTCCTCCCAGCGGACTATGGGTCGTCCTCGGGGTCTGGATCCTTGGCTCTTTGTTTCCCATGCTTGTCGTGGTATCCGATCTTCTCCCATTCTGCAGACATGGCCAAACATCTTAATTGGGACTGTTCTACTTGGGTCTGCAGGGGGTAGGATTTAAGGCCTTGACGTATCGTCTGGTTGCGTACCATGTCTCTTCTTGTTACTTCAACCACCTTCCTCAGATACCTCATTTCTGAGGTTTGGATCTGGCTTTTATGGGTTGTAGTCATTGCCCATGACTCGCATCCGTATGTCAGCCTGTTACAGTAGTAGTAAAATATGACAAAAAGAAATATCAATGCATAGAAACTACTTACTTACATAGAAACTAACTGTAATAAAAAATATTTAAAGAGTCAATTAAACTGAAAGAAATAAATGGCTATATATCTAGAAGTAGTCTCGATAGATGTATACAAATATCAGCAGTAAAATAACAGTTGTACATTGTTATGATTAAAATTCATAACAATTACGTAGTTAATATAGTAAGCTCGACAGGGCTTCTTTTCTGATAATTTTATACAGAATTACTTACTAATAAAGGAAGTGATGTCATACAGATATGGTGTAGAAGCAGACGTCAATTTTGAATGAGAAGTGGGTGATCGTCTGCTAGAGGAGATGCAGCTTGTGTTTTAATGTGAACGGATGTATGTGTATTTTGCTCCTGCAGTCTAATATGTTTTACCTGAATTTTACCTTCATTAGGGCATCAGTATACTCTGTTGAGGTGTTTCTAGCTTCATTGAATGTCAGGAAGTACTTTTCATTATTGTGTCGAATGTATAGTATATTAAACTGGTGAAAATGTAAAGACAGCGTCTCCATAGCGGAACGGACTGCTTTATGAAGACTGCATATTACTGCCTTTGCCATTGGGCATGAACCTATTATGATGTATAATGGAGAATATGTCAGTGTACCTAAATAAAGTGTATCATGTTAACATCCAAGAGGAGTTTGGCTTGCATTGAAAAATAACGTTGATACGTGTCTGTCGTCATACCCCTATATTTGTATTTGGCATATTGTTCCGCACATATATATAACTACAACTAATGGACAGCCGTATCATATATTAATATATGCAGATATGAACAGAGAATGAACCCACAAGTAAGAATAGGCTGGTAGAAAACAGAAAAGCCAAAGACAGACAATAAAAAAATTTAGACAACAACTATGAAAGATAAAAGGTGAAGGTTGTCTCATTGCAGAAGCTGCAGTAAAGGAATGAAGTATTAGAGACTTGACCATACAAGGTCCAGCCTTTTTTTTAGTGAGGTGAGGGCTGACCAGTTCCCTTCCTCGCTTTTTTTAATCTTCCCATAGTCAAGTACCCATTTACAGCTGAGTAGAGGGAGCCACCAGGGTTCAATCCCACAACCCGATAACATTTCCGTGTGATGAAAGTGCTCTATCTGCTTAGCCAGTCTGACGCTTAAGATAACCTTTAAAGATTCATCACAGGTGGTTGTCTGAAATGTTTGCTTTAAGAGTTCACTTGGCAGCTTTCATTCCACCATCTCATCTGCTTCAGAACTTTACCCTCTCTGAGCATTAATGTTAATCCCAGTGAGCGGAAAACACCCATTGCATTTATGTAACACATGTGTAATATACATGTGCACTGGTCAAAAAGGTTAATACAATAATTATGTACATTATTAATGTGATCATCCACTACCTGCTCCATATGGAACTTGGAACTACCTCTGCATTTGGTTCTCTATCAGAAACCTGCATGAAGCAGTCACCAGCTCTCGCATTGGTGGTTCATGAAACCATCATTCTATTTGCTAAGGTTGCCAGCCTCGCATTTTAATACTGCAAAATATAGAATGATAAAATGTACAACTTACCCCAATTGACTTTTAGGCAATACAGACTTCTAGCTCAGGGAAGTAGTTTTGGCAGCTTGGTTAAGATGCCTCTTGCACATGGTCTGACGCTTTACTTTAAATTAGAATCCCACTATGACTGTGTATTTAGATTCCTAGAATTCCGGGCTTTCTGTATTAGTAAATGTAGTTTTCTTACTATCTAAGCCCAGAAGATGCTCAAATATGTTGTCCGGTCCTTTAAATTAGAATTCTGGTTCCATTCCTTATCCTGGCTTGTCTGAACTTCTTCCTAACGAGTTAAATTAGCAGTGCCATAATCTCAAAATGGTGTAGATTTTAAGCAACACTCGGCGCACGCATCCACATTGCTGCGTAGAGGTGGTCCAATAAGAGATGTTGTATTTTAACATCTCAAATGCCAAACCAATAGCAAAAAACTTGCGTATTTTGGTAGGGGTTATCCCCACTTTCCTCTCGTGGAAAATTCCTGCGTGACACATAAGATGTGACTTTTCAGAAGTCACTCCCATATTCTTCTTCTTCTTCCTCGTTCGCCTTCAGACTTCCACATTTATGACTCTAATAAAGGCAGTAGTCAACCCAAGGCTCCCAACATCTCCAAACAGTTTTTTGTTGACAGAAGTGGGTTGTTGCCATATGCTACTCCGTTCATTACTGTAGGTTGGGCAGTATTGCAGCAGGTGTTCGACTGTCATTGGGCTGGTACCGCAGGTGCAGAGATCTGTTGCACCAATTTTGTATTTGTGGTACAGATGGTATCTCAATCTATTGTGACCAGTGCGTAGCCGAAAAATGATGACCTGTTCTTTTCTGGATAGTTGATGATATGCATCATTTTTCAAATGTCCTGGGTGCTCTCTTTCCCATTTGGACTTGAATGTAGCCTTTATAGTAGTCTTTGCCGTTGCGTAAGTTGTCTCTATATCATTTTGTTGTAAGGCACCTCCTTCCTTAGCAAGTCTATCTGCCTCCTCATTTCCTGGTATGTTGCAATGGGCTGGTATCCACTGGATAGTGTACTTCTTGAAGCATTCGGCCAGTCTTTCAAGGGAGATTATCAGATCTTTCAATCCTTTAGTTTGGTGGCTCTTCAGCGCTGATATTATTGAGAGGGCATCTGAAAAGATTACTATCTGTTTTTCTGCCTGTGCTTTGCATTCAATAAGAGTTTCAGCTGCCTGTTTCAGGGCTTCTGCTTCAGCACAGAAGTTATTGCAGTATTTTCCAGTGGCAATTGCCATAGAGTGAATTCTATTCTTTAATTTTATGAGGATGCCGGCACCCCCATTTTCAACTGCATTTGTTGCCGAACCATCAGTATATGCATGTGTCCAAAGCTTTGCTGGAAATGTTTGGTCAATATACTTGGTTGCTATACACTTTCTTTGTGTTTCTGTCTGTGTTCCCTTACCTTCAATGCCTGGAATATCAGATTTTAACTTAGGAAAGCATCTTATTTTCCACAGTGGGATAGTTGAGCTTGTTGGAATTTTCTTTGCAACTGAGCTTGCTAGTATGGTATTATTGTTAATTTTTTCTTTTGCTTGGGCGACAAAGTTAGTTTGCTTGAGCCTCCCATATAAGGTATTCCCTCTTCCGTTGATATTCATCACGTTTACAACTCACCACTTCATAGATCTAACACTGATAATATCTTCCCAGATTGACAACTTATTGTAACTAATGCCTACAAATCTGCCCGGAAACGATTACATCATTTTCGTGCTCCAAAATCCCAAATTCATCTTAAGTGCGTATCTTTAATCTGTCAGCTGATTGATATTTGCCGTGTGTTCATGTGCAAACGAACAGTTATCTGGCAAAAAACCTACCTGGGTTGTGTCAAGCATTTGGTTGACCATGTATCCAACTCATGGTTTGTTATGTATCTACCCAGACAGAACGTCGAGGGTAACAAGAGCCGTATAAGTGAAAGACAAACTCATCTCTGCTTTTACGTGTTTATCCGGGCACTCCAGTTCACTGTCGTTATCTTCCTATTAACACCTGGTATCACTACACAAAATTGACCACCATGACTTAATGCAAATATTGCCCCACCTGTGTCTAATCTCACAAGGGATGGTGATGCGTGATGCCATATGATGATGGATGGTATCCGCATGTCTGGTTTTGTGTAGTGTGCAGATGTGTTCAGTCAAAACAATGTTCATACAAAAATAACAGGGCAATCCACATAGGACGTCAGTAAACTCACGACGTATAAAGTCAATGATTCTTGTAACAGCCGTTGACGTTTTTCTTCATTATTTATTGTGGACGCCACAGTGACAAAATGGTTACGCAAATATGTAGGCACATCAAACAGTCATTATCACAGCAACATTCAATACAGCAATAGACGGTAGACAGCATTACAATGATGAGTCAGATGCATGTTATATTTCATAGTGCTGTAAATGTAGTCAGGTGAAAAACTCCATCCTTTTCTATAACAGCCAGGAGATAACCAGATGTATGAGATCAGTTCACTCTCCTTAGTTGACTTCAGCAAGACAGACACGTCTGCCGAAGTATAAATAATGTCCTCAAAAATATCCTCTAGATAATAAAGGTTTTCCAAACCTAGTTCATTTAACAAAGTAGCAAGTAATGGTCCTTGGTACATGCATCAACCGATGCAGTACAATGCAGCGACATGTGAGCTGGGAAAACATCTCGTGACGACGACTTTCGAAGACAGGCTATGAATCGAAATCGCTCACGACCCAAAATCGATAGAGTTAATGAAAAAGTCAATTTACCTTGCTTTCATGAAATACACAGAAATATCACGCCTCCCGACATGTGGGAAACACTAGAGATATTATCTCGAATAAACGAAATATCCATTAAGAGGACTACACATCCCTGACAGAACAAAAAATAGCGGAGATCCCCTCTTCAACGAGGCATCTCTTTCGCCATTCAAATCGCTCACTCCACTAGTGGTGGGCGGAAACCGATCGACCAAAAAGCAAGACCAGTCATGCGCAGTCCGGCGCGAAAAATGACCACAGCTCAAAAACTCAACTGCATTCAATACCAACGCGAGAAGACAAATGCTTACCGAGAAAAGTGACTATAAATTTCAAGCAGTTGTTGCCCTTGCGTTATAAAATAGATATTGTAATAAAATGATGTTGCGAGAATTTATCACGCAACATATCACCACCTCCTCCCGATTAAAAAAAAATGTGGAACATATTTTTTTTTAAAATATCAAAGAGCATGCGATAAGCGGCTCAAAACGCACGAATTATGCGCTGATAATTAATTAAATTGCCTAACATGAGGCTAAATATAGAGTGTCTGGTAAGGATATACCTCAACAGAAAAATAAATATGTCTCAAAAAATATTCACATCGGGGAGGTGTCACCAACACACATCACGTTAGCATGTAAACACAATATACGTATGCAAGTTACCATAATCATCATTAAACAGCATACTCTAATATTGTCTTGAAAAAAAATGGATGTACAAATCTGATAGGAAAATTTAAATAGTACATTCTTTGACATGTAATGACATAAGTACATAGTAAAGTTAAACTACATGACGATCCAGGACATATGCTCTGGTATTCCGAGGGTAAGTACACAATCTAGAACTCGTCATGCTTGATACTAGTAAGGTAAGTCCTCAGCTCAACAATGACATTCTGAGAAAGTACAAGCAATATAATGCTAATTAATAACTAATATGCTTCATAAGGTACAATACATTATTAATAATTGTGGCTGTTTAGTAAACTAACGGCCCTTATATTAACTACTCAGTCCTCCTCTATCATCGTAAAAAACGAACAGAAGAAGATGACAACAAAGCACGATAGTGTGTACATATAAAGTAAGTACAGATGTGCTAATCTATTGTAGAAATATAGGTGTGTTATGACTCTGTAATATATAGGAATATAGGACAGAAGTATTAGTTGGAGTCATGTGGGCATCTAGACAAAATGTCAGCCATCACATTATCCGCACCACGGATAGCTCGTACCGTGAAGTGAAAAGGTTGAAGAGCTATAGCATATCGAGTGGATCTCGAACTCTTCAAATGCTTAGTCTGAATAGCTGTAAGAGCTTTCTGATCAGTCTCTAGAATGAAATGTGCGCCCAGGAGGAATCTTTGTAGCTTTAGAATTGACCAAACCATCGCTAACAACTCACGGTCTAAAACCGAGTAGTTCCTCTCTGCCGCATTTAGTTTTCTAGAAATGTACATAACAGGATGCAGAGTATTTGCATATTCTTGCATCAGTGCTGCTCCAATCCAGTGGATGAAGCATCACTCCGAAGAACAAAAGTCCTATCAAGAGTAGGTAATCTTAAGATGGGAGGAGAAGAAAATATATTCTTGATTTGGTCTAATGAAGATTGGCATTCTTCAGACCAACGGACCAGATTAGGCGAACCTTTCTTCAACAATGTTGAGAGAGGTGCCATGATCGAAGATAAATTTGGAATAAATCTCCCATAAAATTGAATTAAACCTAAGAGACTCCTAACTTGTTTCTTCGTTTTAGGAACAGAGATGTTCAGTATTTTGGAAGTATTGTGGTCTTCTGTCTTCAAGAGACCATGACCAACACGATGACCCAGGAAAGAGATTTCACCAAAAACCAACAAAAGCTTTAGAAGGTTTCGCTGTCAAATTATTCTCACGTAGAGTGGACAGTAAGTCATATAACCCTAAATAGTGATCTTCCCAGGTATCACTGAAGAGACAGATGTCATCTAAGTATGCGATGACATCCGAACGATGTGACAGAATTCGACGCATCATGCGAACGAAAGTGGCAGGGGCGTTCATGAGACCAAAAGGCATAACATTCCATTGAAATAGACCCCTAGGTGTAGAAAAAGCAGTAAGAGGTTTGGCATGCTCTGCTAAAGGCACTTGCCAATAACCTTTAGACAAGTCAAGTTTTAGTGAAGAATCTAGAATTAGAAAGTCTAATCAGTAGATCTTCTAACAAAGGCATCGGTTCAGCATCGAACTTTGTGACCTGATTCAATTTGCGATAATCAACACAAATTCGTATGTTCTTATCCTTCTTCCGGACAATAACCATGGAAGAAGAATATGGTGAAGTCGATGGTTCAATTATATTTAATTGAATCATTTCATCCAATTCCTTTTCCACCTGCGACTGAAAGTGTATAGGAATAGGATAAGGCCTAACCCTAATTGGATTATTGTCGGTAAGAATTATGTCATGTTCTATGACATCTGTGTGTCCAGGAATGTCAGTGAGAACATCCTGAAATGTTTGTAACATCGACGAGACTTGTCGATGTTCGTCACCAGAAAGATTAGGAGAAACAGAAACGTTTTTCCAAGATTCCGTGGAATGTAATGGAACCACTGGAAGGGGAAGGTTGACATCAGAGAAGGTAGCTTCCTCATCCTGTATGACAGACAGGGATGAATAATGACCGTGAGGTGCAGGAGCATCATCCGTTGCTTGGAAAATAGGCAGCAAATAGTCCGGACGTTCGTGAAATTCCGAAAGCATGTTTATGTGGAAAGTTTTATGCTTTCCATCAATATCGACCACATAGTCAACATCGGAAATCCGAGAGACTATTGCATACGGACCTTTCCATGCAATAAGAAGTCTATTTTCCCTACTGGGGAGTAGGACGAATGCTTTGTCACCTGGACAAAGTTGTCGTAGACATCTATTCTTATTAGCAAACTGTCTTGCCTTCTCTTTAGCAATTTCTGATGAAGCAGTTGCTAGCTTACATGCCTCAATGATCTTTTGTCTAAGAGCAATGACATACTCATATGAGGATTGAGTTTCATCGCTAATATCATCGGCAGTGATGAGATCGTGTAATAAAGACATAGGGCCGCGTGGACGCGCGCCAAAGACAAGTTCGAAGGGAGAAAATCCTGTGTGTTCATTAGGGACTTCTCTATAGGCAAAGAGAGCCGCGGGTAAAACCCTGTCCCAATCTTGAGGATGATCTTCAGTTATCTTACCAAGCAAAGTCTTGAGCGTTCTATTCAGACGCTCAACTAACCCATTAGACATAGGATGGTAGATACTACTGAGAGATCGTTCAATATGTAAGGTAGACATTACCTGTGGACATAGTGTCAGATATGAGTTGAGTGCCATGGTCTGACAATATTTCTCTGGGGAACCCCAAGCGAGAAAATATCAACCAAAGAGCATCTGCGATATCTGTAGTAGATATGCTCTTAAGAGGAATAGCCTCTGGCCAACGTGTGCACATATCGACACATGTAAGGATAAACTGATGTCCTCTGGCCGACTTGACCTTAAAGGGCCAATAATATCTATGGCCATTTTCTGAAACGGCCGAATAGGAATGTCAGCAGCCTGGATAGGCGCAGCATGTCGTGGTCCTCTAGATTTGACCTCCTGACATACCTTGCATGATCGGCAGTAAATACGAATGTCCTTATTGACAAAAGGCCAAAAGAAAGCCGCAAGGACTCTCGACTTCGTACGGGAAAAACCCATATGTCCAGCACATTGCGAGTCATGAGCATGTTGTAATATTTGCACTCTCATGCTCTTGGGAACAAGAATTTGCGAATGTGCCGACGTAGTCGAATCTTGTACCATACGTACAAGTACGCCGTTTCTCATTGCAATCCAAGATTTTCTATTTGTATCCTGATTCGGATCACCTTTCTTCGCAAGAACGAAGAATTTTTTTAAAGAAGGATCTTCTTCTTGCAATTTTATGAAAGAGTCACGAGTAATCACTAAGTGACTATCTTGGCTATCAACTCCATTATCACTATTCAGTGAAGTTTCGGGTGTTTGTAGAGCTTGTGCTCTTGTAACCACTGCATTTGTAGCTTGCATGTTATTATCTTCCCAAGCAGCAATCTGCTGTGGGGTACACTCCCTAACTCCGTGAATACGACCAATAATAAGGTCCGCAATAGGATTAGGTAAGAGACAAGCATGCACATCTCCAGTAAAGAAAGGAGTGGCAATGCGAATTACAGCAGTAGGATATTTTTCTAGAGTGCCGCCAAATGTGACACACTTAATAACCCTTCCTGTAGCACAAGATGGATCTACAAGCGATTGTCTAACACCAATAGTGGTGCATCCGGAATCGAAAAGTAGTGAGACCGGAGTATCATTAACAAGACCCTTATGTAGGATTAAAGAACCCCTCCCGTCATGCGCAACAGCAGCAGGAAGCGCGGGAAGTGGGTGACCACAACTCAAAGTAGTTATGGTACCCGGTTCGAATAAAGTACTGCATTGGGGGCATTTGTTTGCTCTCTCAAAGTCAAAAGCAGAACCAGTGACAGCGTCAAAGTTTTTATTATCAACAACATGATTACAGGCTCCCTCAGTTTCCTGTTGTACAGCATTAGCCTGCTGATATCTCTTTTTTTTTGTGTTGAGATCTACCCCGACTATTATTACCTCTGAAGTTATCAGAGTTATTATTATCTCTGCAGTTATTATTGTCTCTATTGTAATTGTTATCCTGGTTCGAATTCCAGTTTCCACGATTACTATCATGTTCACATTGATGCGAACATCTATTTGTTTGGTTCTGAGGTCTTCGGCAGGAATAACCTCTATTACCATATCCTCTTTTGAAATGCCTATAATTATTAGGGTGATAGTAACGACCACCATCAGGTTGTCTCCAATTCTTCGAAGAAGAATCACCATGAAATTGGTTTCCATGATTTTGACAGAAATTACCGCTGCCCTTTCTATCAAAATTTTGTTGGGATCTACGAGCAAAGTTTTGACCATACGGAGCTGCCGAAGCAACTGGTAAACCTTCTTTCACCTTAGAGTTACCCATGGTTATGTGTGGGTGCGCAGTTACGTATTGGCAACATAAATCTTCCATTTCTTTTATTGTTTTAGGTTTACGTTCATGAAGGAAAGCAAGGAAAGACTCACTGACAGACGACATGACTTTGTCTCTAAGTATTAAGTCCATAAGTCCTTCATAAGTTTTTTCCGTCTTAGATAGTTCAACCCATCGTGAGAAAGTAATGCGTATTCTTGCAATAAACTCGGAGAATTCAACTCCATTTTCAGGTAACATGTTTTTAAATTGTAGACGATAGCCGTCTTCGTTAAGCTGATATTTCTTTAACAGAGCGGCCCTGACAACCTCATAATTGTTCTTGTCAGGTTCATCCACCATATTTAATATACTTAGAGCTTTACCTGTCAGTATCCCTGATAACTGATAAACATATTTTGCTTTGTCTATGTTATGAGCTGTACATGCTTGTTCAAATCTGTCCAGATAGAACATTATGTCATCACTGGAAGGACTAAAAGTTGGCAACTTAATCTTAAAAGTATCATTATTAGCCTTACCAGAAGATGAACCCTTGTTTGAATCATTACCATTACTCATGTTCATCAATTTCAATTTTTCCAACTCTAAAGCTAAGACCTTTTCTTCATGTTCCATTTTTTGCTTTCCTCTCATCAGATTCTCTCTGTAATCTTCTCTCCTCAGCCTGAGCCTCTATTTGAAGTCTTTCAGCTTCTTTTTCAAGTCTTTTATTTTCAGCCTCTTTTTCAAGTCTTTTATTTTCAGCTTCTAGCTGGAGTTTTCTTTCCTCAGCTTCTGATTCCCTTTTTTGTTTTTCCATTTCCATTTGGAATCTTTTTTCATCCACCTGCATCTGCAGTTTCTTTTGTTCAGCTTCCATATGCAGTTTCTTTTGTTCAGCTTCCATTGCTTTATCATATCGAGCAGTTGCAAATTCTTCTAACTTATCACCAGTCTTCCCAAGCAATTTACCCTGCTCAATAAAGTGCTCAAATGTAGACATGTTGTCTAACATATGAGTCCAAAACCTGAAAAAATTAACTAATTTATTTCAAACCTAAGTGTAACAAGTCTTAATTAAGCACTTGTATATTCACATGACATTATATTATCCCAATCTCTGTGGGAAACAAGTCTCCAATCAAAGAACTTGTATATGAAATATCAGCACTCAATTCTTGATCATAAGTGCACTTCTCATTCAATAGTGCACGACACTATTCATCATTCATTTATCATCAGTGTAGTAGTAACAGTGCATTAGCATAGCCCATTAACTAATTACTATAACTGTAAACAATGACTACGTAAACACATGCAGAATGTAAACATTGAAAATGTAAACAATGCAAACAATGTAAACAATAACAATGTAAACAATAACAAAGATCAGCAACAATACAAAAACGTTCGCAGAAATCAACTAAAAATAAAGCAGAAATTAATGAAATATCACAAAAAATGTGACGATATCTGCGCTATAATTAAACAAAATACATGACACCACAGTGTATAAACAAAAATGTTGTATGAAACTAAATTATAGACAAGAGTAGGCTAACAAATACAAACAAATCAAAACAAAACTAAAGAATGCGAAATAATAACGAAAACAATATTAAAACATGTCATCACAGCTAACATAAATAGCAACAGAAGTCGCTTAGCAAATTCCAGTATCGGAAATTTGCAAACCCTACAGAAAACGCTCTCAATAGACGACCTCTATGACGTGGCATAATCTAACGGAGACACCACCCAACCGAGAACCCGCTGAAATATAAACATATAAATATACAAATAACATATAGACATATAACATATAGAATGAGATGATACACAGAAGACTCAGCAGAAGTATAAGGGCACAGTTTACATACAAACAGGCCACTTAACTTATAGGCTTCCAATCGTCGAACAGCAGAAAAAACGGATGTCAATCAACGTCCTAAAGAGCGAAGCTCCAACGATGATGGCACATCTGAACTGCTTCCACTGCTAACACGATGGTACTTGAGCTTCTGACATACTGTGTGTTGAGTTGTTTCGGCACTTGACCTTCTAATCCAAAAGTAAGTTGATGGAAATCGGTACTTGGCCTTCTTCAGAAAACAACCCGTTTCAACCGGCACTTGACCTTCACAAAAACGACAGCACTGGAACCTTGACAGCAGCAACTTGCTTGACTTGCGTAAAAGATAACAGCAGTCCGAGTTATCCGGCAACATGTAACAACGCCGGGTACTGTCAAATTCTTGTTTCCGTCAAAAAATTGAAATTTTGACTTTTACCGGGCAACGCCGAGTACTTTGAAAATGGTGAAGATGTTGACTGTATTGAAGAATGTTAATTTCTTGAAGGATGCTGATGAATTCTTGTTGAAAATGAAGTGGGTAAGGGACCCCGTGTTTACTGGTACCAGAATCAAACCAGCTTATGGCCACCAAATGATGCGTGATGCCATATGATGATGGATGGTATCCGCATGTCTGGTTTTGTGTAGTGTGCAGATGTGTTCAGTCAAAACAATGTTCATACAAAAATAACAGGGCAATCCACATAGGACGTCAGTAAACTCACGACGTATAAAGTCAATGATTCTTGTAACAGCCGTTGACGTTTTTCTTCATTATTTATTGTGGACGCCACAGTGACAAAATGGTTACGCAAATATGTAGGCACATCAAACAGTCATTATCACAGCAACATTCAATACAGCAATAGACGGTAGACAGCATTACAATGATGAGTCAGATGCATGTTATATTTCATAGTGCTGTAAATGTAGTCAGGTGAAAAACTCCATCCTTTTCTATAACAGCCAGGAGATAACCAGATGTATGAGATCAGTTCACTCTCCTTAGTCTGACTTCAGCAAGACAGACACGTCTGCCGAAGTATAAATAATGTCCTCAAAAATATCCTCTAGATAATAAAGGTTTTCCAAACCTAGTTCATTTAACAAAGTAGCAAGTAATGGTCCTTGGGACCTGCATCAACCAATGCAGTACAATGCAGCGACATGTGAGCTGGGAAAACATCTCGTGACGACGACTTTCGAAGACAGGCTATGAATCGAAATCGCTCACGACCCAAAATCGATAGAGTTAATGAAAAAGTCAATTTACCTTGCTTTCATGAAATACACAGTAATATCACGCCTCCCGACATGTGGGAAACACTAGAGGTATTATCTCGAATAAACGAAATATCCATTAAGAGGACTACACATCCCTGACAGAACAAAAAATAGCGGAGATCCCCTCTTCAACGAGGCATCTCTTTCGCCATTCAAATCGCCACTCCACTAGTGGTGGGCGGAAACCGATCGACCAAAAAGCAAGACCAGTCATGCGCAGTCCGGCGCGAAAAATGACCACAGCTCAAAAACTCAACTGCATTCAATACCAACGCGAGAAGACAAATGCTTACCGAGAAAAGTGACTATAAATTTCAAGCAGTTGTTGCCCTTGCGTTATAAAATAGATATTGTAATAAAATGATGTTGCGAGAATTTATCACGCAACAGATGGCTAATTAAACCTAGACATGATATGAATTAAAAGAAGAAAGTGTAAACAATGAATAGCGCACAGAATTCAGTATACAAAATGATAGGTAGATAACAATGCCGTAGAGAGAGAGAAAGAGAGAGAAAATTAGGAAAAGTGAATGGACAGTTCTGTCACAGCCCTATGCTAAAGGAAGCTGTGGAGGCCTTTTTTGACAATTGATAAAAGAATTAGCTGTGCAACAACTGAACTTGGCAAGAGAGGCACTTTCAGACTGTGAGGCTGTAAGCTGTAGCTTATTTAGCTTATGGCTAAATCCGGCCCTGCTGTCAACATCAAGCTTATGTAGGTTCCAGAGTTCAAATACTTAGGAATCATTTTTTGCTGAAAATGGCAGACTTGGCAGAGAAATTATTGAAAAAGATGTTTAAAAGCCAGTGGCGTACCAAATGTCACCACTATTCAAACATCAGGATGGAAACTAAAGGACAGCTGATAAATTGTCTTACTAACTCTTTGCTGTCAGTATCAAACATTGTCCCTGACGCAAACACAGGAGAGAAAAATCACATCCTGTGAGATGAGATGTTTAAGAAAAGCCATTAATGTTACTAGGAGAAACATAATCAGAACTGTTGACATCAGAAGAATTATAGGAAACATATGCTGCATCTAATATATAAAGAGACAAAATAAATTAAGTGGTTTGGTCATCTCATGAAAATGGAGTCCGATAAGCTACCACTGTGCACCTACAACCACAGAAAACCTGGTTTCAGGGCGTGGGGAAGACCAAGATGCAGATGTGTAGACAACATCACAAACACCCTACAACAACATGGGCTCACAGCAGCCAGGGCAACACACTTAGCTCAAGAAAGCACACTTCAGCTTCTCACTATGGTTCACGGCAACAGCTTCTCACTATGGTTCACGGCAACAGCTTCTCACTATGGTTCACAGCAACAGCTTCTCACTATGGTTCACGGCAACAGCTTCTCACTATGGTTCACGGCAACAGCTTCTCACTATGGTTCACGGCAACAGCTTCTCACTATGGTTCACGGCAATGTTAAAGGAAAAAGTAAAGTATTCAGTCCAACAGGGGAAAGACAATCCATTAAAAAAAAAAAACAAGACACTTCGCCAAATAAAAGCTAATGGTCAGAATTACATAATCGGATCTCTCCCCTCCCCCCACCCCCTCTCATGCCAGTCTTTTTCAGGGCTTTGTGTCAGGACAAGTCCTTTTCATGGCTTTATGCTAGCAGATGGATAATGTTAGTCCTTTTCAGGACTTAGTATCTATCAACGCTGGTCGGGCTAGCAGTCCTAAAGTGGTTGCACTTAAGAGTTCATTACATTCGGTGTTCCCTGAACACTGAGAAGATATGGGCAGCTTTGTCGTAGCTGGTGAGTCCTTTTCAGGGCTTCATTATCACATGGATAATGTTAGTCCTTTTCATGACTTAATAGCTATCAACGTTGGTCAGGCAATCAGTCTTTTTCAGGGCTACCTCAAGCTAGCTGATAGATGCTAGTAGTCCTTTTCAGTGCTTAGAGCTTCAATTAACAGAGTTCACTTATTTTTGAATGGCAAATTGCGCTCTGATATAACCAAATGACTTAAGTCTAGGTTGAAAGGAACGTGTCTCGCCACAAGAAGGCAAAACCCACAAACAAAAACTAAAAAAAATACATAACGAATAGAAGAAACTTGAATATCAGAGGTTCCAGAATGATCAAGACCATGTATGTGTATGTGAATATCAGAGGTTCCAGAATGATCAAGACCATGTATGTGTATGTGAATATCAGAGGTTCCAGAATGATCAAGACCATGTATGTGTATGTGAATATCAGAGGTTCCAGAATGATCAAGACCATGTATGTGTATGTGAATATCAGAGGTTCCAGAATGATCAAGACCATGTATGTGTATGTGAATATCAGAGGTTCCAGAATGATCAAAACCATGTATGTGTATGTGAATATCAGAGGTTCCAGAATGATCAAGACCATGTATGTGTATGTGAATATCAGAGGTTCCAGAATGATCAAGACCATGTATGTGTATGTGAATATCAGAGGTTCCAGAATGATCAAGACCATGTATGTGTATGTGAATATCAGAGGTTCCAGAATGATCAAGACCATGTATGTGTATGTGAATATCAGAGGTTCCAGAATGATCAAGACCATGTATGTGTATGTGAATATCAGAGGTTCCAGAATGATCAAGACCATGTATGTGTATGTGAATATCAGAGGTTCCAGAATAATCAAGACCATGTATGTGTATGTGAATATCAGAGGTTCCAGAATGATCAAGACCATGTATGTGTATGTGAATATCAGAGGTTCCAGAATGATCAAGACCATGTATGTGTATGTGAATATCAGAGGTTCCAGAATGATCAAGACCATGTATGTGCATGTGAATATCAGAGGTTCCAGAATGATCAAGACCATGTATGTGTATGTGAATATCAGAGGTTCCAGAATGATCAAGACCATGTATGTGTATGTGAATATCAGAGGTTCCAGAATAATCAAGACCATGTATGTGTATGTGAATATCAGAGGTTCCAGAATGATCAAGACCGTGTATGTGAATATCAGCAACACAACTTTCACATTTGCTCCCCATGGAGCTTGGAGCCATCTCTGTTGCTGTCTTCCTTGCAGGTAGCCTGCATAAAGCATTACATGCTTTTGCAGTATGTGGTTTCTGTAGCAATGTGTTTACATGATGAAGTTGCAAGCCCCATGCACAACTTTATATCAGTCGCCTTGTACGACATACTAGAGGAATGTGAAGACCTATTTTTTCTTTATCTCATAATAGATCCCTGGGAACTGCTGGGGCGTGTGTGAATATATATATATTTATATATACACACACACATATAGGCATTATCTACATTGTAGAACTAGGCTTTTTTTTAGTGGCTTTTCTGTCATTTTTAAACTTATCGTCTCATAATCATTATTTTCCTTATATTTCCTGGGTATTCTATTCTGGCTTGGCATGCACTAGAAAGATTCTCTTAATCTTGTTTCAAGCTTTTTTTCCACTTCACGAGATACCTGAATAAATAGTTAATTTTTCAAAATACGTTCTCCTGACTCGCACAATACTTTGACTAAAGCTTTGATCTGAGTTCTTTATTTCACTGAATGTTCATAATTACTGCTATGATTTTGCATTTTTTTTTAGGGGGGGGGGGGGTAACCAAAACTTTGCTCTTTCTTCTTTGATCCTTAGCCGCCGACTGTCAAAGCAGTTAGTGGCCATCACGCCTAGTGGCGTCTTGTAGGGCAGCAACAAATTGCCTCCACTTTGTTCGGTCGGCGGCCATCCTTCATACAGTGAACCAACTCTGTTCATTCTTTTTATCTCAGCCTCCACAGTTCTCCGCCAGGTTGTTTTTGGTTGGCCTCTCTTTCGCTTTTCTTTCGTGGGTTCATAGCATAGCTGTTCTTGTAATGGCATCATGGTCTCTTCTGAGGACGTGGCCAACCCATTTCCAGTGTCTGCCAGCTATGATGGTGTGCATGTCCTCTTGGTTACTTCGAATAAGTAGTTCTTGGTTGGTGATGGTATTCGGCCAAAAGATTCGGTGAATTTTCCTTTTAAGCACATTGTGGGAAAGAGGACAGTTTCGATATTTCCTTTTCTGTTACTCTCCAGGAAAAAAAAAACGTTTGCTCAGTTGAATATAAATGTGTTTCATCAAAAACTAAGCATTATTTTGGCATATAAGGGCATTTGTTGAGATTTTTTCGCTCATTTTGATGTATTTATTCTTCTTTTTGTTGAGTCATAATTTTGTTGTATTGGCAAATTATTTTCAATAAAAATGAGCAATTTTTTTTGTTAATGTGTTCTTACTTATTTTATTTTATTTATTTACAAATTTCTTTACTTCAGTTTTTCCCATGCTGTTTATTAATTTTCCCTAAACCCCTTGCAAACAAATATTGCTGGTCAAATTTCCTACATGAATTCAAATTAATTAAGGATTTCTGCATGGTGCCATTACTTTCTTGGAGAAGTGAGCAGTTTTATTCCTGGATCTATCTGATTTGATGAAGAAAATAGTGAAGGACTCAGACAAGGTGAATGGAGATTGGGATAAAGCTGTGCAAAAGAAAATTGAGCAAGTTTTGAAACAAAGATGTGGAATATGAAAAACTGCTTTTTCTTTGTTAAATTTTCAGCAGACTTAGACCGAATTGTAGTTTATTTAATGTACCTGTATGCTCTTTTGGTGACAGTGTTAGTGGAAAGGAGCTTTTCAGTGTTTAGAGCTTTGTTGCCAGACAATAGAAAGTCATTCATTTTTCAAAATCTGCACAGGGTTTTCATTGTGTATTGTGATTTTGAACTCATTAAATTATAAACTTTCAGATTGCCGCAGAAACTAAAATATTCAGTCGAAATTTTGTCTTTTGTGTGTGTGTGTGCGCATTTTTTTTTTTTAAATAAGGAATTATTTTGTTAATAAACATAAAATTTTCAATTTGGCACAGAAACTGTGAAAATTTAAATTGAGTTTTTAAGGTGTCTTTGTGTTTGTGTGTGTGTGCGCGCGCATATGTGGGTGTGTCCATGCGTGTGTATGTATTAGACAGCATGTTTTCGGTGAATAAAATAGACTTTCATTTTGACATAGAAACTATAAAAAAAACGAAGTTGTATTTTTGTTTTTTCTCGTTTTATTTAATTGGTCTTTTTTTTGGTAACATAAAAGAATTTCAGTTTGCCACAGCAACAGTAAAAAAAACAAAATTTTATCTTTTAGGTTTTTTTAATTTTGTTCTGTGCCTTTCATTTTCTTCTTTTAATAAAACAAAATTGTTTGAATTTAGTCGGAAACTAAAAAAAGAATGTTGTGTCTTTTAGATCATTTTTATTATATTTTATAGGGCATTTGAGTGGGTTTCTTGGGGTCATAAATACATTTTTTGTTAGGTCCTTTCCTAGTAATTTTTAGGTCAATAAATTCCTAGCCCTACTCATCAATGTGCTTTTCATGAACTTTCAAAATATTTGTTTGGGACCGAAGGCGCAGCAACAGTGATAAATGCAGTCAGTGACCCATAGCTTCACTGCTTGCGTCAGGGTCAGCGAACCAGAGCTGACCAAGACCCTACTCCACCTCCAAGTGGTGGTCCTGGAAACAGGCTGCATCTCTGCAGTCTGGCTGAGAGAGTAGGGATCGAAGAGGGAAGGCTAACCCGGTCGCAAAAATGCCATGTTGAAACCGGATGTGTCGGGCCGAAAGGCGCAAATATCGCAGCCTTGCTGTAAACGGCGACACAACGTAAAAAAAACGACCTTTTCAGGACCAACGCAGAAGAAGAAGACGAAAATATTTGTCTATCTTCTTAGTCTCTACTCATCCATTTACCTGCTCATTCTCTCCATGGAACCACCGTGGGAGCTCAAGAGACCAGTTGCACACTGCCACCTGGCAGGCATAATTAATAAAGCAACTGATATGGAAACTATCAAAACCAAAGCTAGGAAATATATTCAGCAAATATCAACAGACAGTATTACAGTGTACACAGGTGGATCTAAGGGAGACGATGCCAAATTGGGAATAGGAACTTATGCTCCCGTGTGGCAAATGGTGAAAGGATGTAGTATAACCGATCATAACTCTATTTTAACAGCAAAGATGGTTGCAGTTCTGAAAGCTCTGGAAATCTTCTCTAGCAACCCTTCTCATATATTGACATTAACAGATTTACTTTCAGCTATTCAAGCTATAAGAAACTTAACGAGAATGCAGTAGACCTGATATAGCAGAAGAGATATTACTGGCAAATACTCCAGATGATATTCTGTTGTAATAGCTAGGATATATTCACATGTTGGCATAGAGAGGAAAATAAACAGGTGGATAAAGAAGCTAAGAATAGTAGAAATAATAGAAACCAAATAAATGTAGGGGTGAGTAAAACAGAGATCAGAAGCGTAATTAAAAGAATAATAACTGACGAATGAACAGTAGAGTAGGACTGAAGTCTGAAGGGCAGACATGCATATAAATTGTTAAAGACTCCAACAAGAACGTGTCAGGTATCGAGAGAACTACAAATTCTTAGCAATAAAAAACTTCTTAGACTGCAACTAGGAATGGGCCATTTTATAATAGAAGAACCTTACTGGGCAGAGTGTCTAGAAAAAAAATAATATAGAGCATTTTCCACTAAAATGTAGAAAGTATGAACAACAGAGAAAACCAATATTAGATTATTTATGGGCAAACAATTCATCCATAACTACGGAACAGGTGTTGAGAATAGGTACGTAGACTCAGAGAATAGCACAGCATAGTAAAACAGTATATAACCAGAACTAAAATTAATGAATAAGGATCAATGATGGTGTGAGGATAAGGGGTTGTCTGATGGGGTGCTTGTCTGGATGATGGCAAATAACTGGTGAACTGGGGGGTCATCCTGAAACCCCCAGGCTTTCCCAACAGGGCAGTTTTGAGAGACTTTACTTTTTGTTGCTTTTTTTCCCTTTTTCATTGTTGTTGTTTGTATTTGTTTGTTTTTGTATTTTTATTGTTTGTTTTTTTTGTTTGTTTTTTTAAAGAAAGGGGAAGGCACACACATATTCACACAATTTTGGTTTTGATTTACTCTATTTGGACTGAGTGTAGGGAGAAAGAAGATACTATATTTAGATATCAGAAATCAGATTTTATTATCTTGAATTTATTACACTATATATCATAAATATAATTCATCAACGGTTGACGGGACACTTTGTATAAAACAAAACCAAAAGAAAAAAGAAAGGAAGTGTTCCCTTTTTCATGCTCATTAATATATTTCTTTTTACACTAAAGTTTGTGAGAGACACGAAAACATGTGTTTATTTTATGAACTGTTACATTTTTTCAGGAAATAAAATCTTCAGCGTTTATGTAATGCCTTATCAATAGAGCTGCTCGTCGGTCGTAAAAAACATCCAAACAGAATTCTAATTTCCCGACGCATTGATTTGCCTGTAATTACATACAGGTAAAAATTAATGGCATAGTTTATATCCAACAAAATTGCGGTTATGTCATCAGATAGCTTAATCCACGCCCATCTCGGGTTGCTAATTTGCATCATAACATTGGAAGCCTGCGGGAAAACAGTTGCAAGGAATGCCAGTGACACTGCTAGCACCTGGGAAACAAGGACAAAATTGTTTTGGTTAGGATATGTTTATTTTATAAATTTAACAGAAACTGAAAGAGATAGGCAACTAGATTGTCATTGTTGCAGTAGTAATAGTAGAAGTAGTAGCAGGAGTAACGGTAGTAGTAGTAGTGGCAGTAACAATAGTATAAGTTGAAGTAGTAGCACTAAACAGTAATTGTAGCAACAGTAGTAGTAGTAACAGTAGTAATAGTTGCAGCCGTAACAGTAGAAGTAGTAACAGTAACGATAGTGGTAGCGGTAGTATTGGTAGTATTAGCAGAGATAGTAGTAACAGGTAATGTTATTGTTCCGGTGGATCAAAATCGAGTCACTGCACTCCTGGCAAACCCATAGGTGCTCATTCGCCCTCAGCAAACGTCGATGGCTATGAATGAATAATTGCTCATGTTGCGCGCTGATTGTATACACTCCGGATACATCCTCTCATACGTCAATCCCTGCTGGTCTTACGTTTGGTGCCAAACTCCAGTAATCTTAGCCTTGATGACTTATCGATTGCAGTGCCATTCTCTAATAGGCGATCATTAATTGCCCTCAGTATTTCTCCCTTATCTATACCCTGTACACCTTCTATGGGTGCTCTTGAAGCTAGTCTTTCCTGGCCGTGTACCCCTGCATGACCAGGGAAGTAGATCCACACCAGTTCCTGAAGATTCGAGGCTTCTGTGGAGGTTTTCCATTCATGCCGGAGCCATCCACTTTGGACTTTCCGAAGCATGGATTGTGAATCTGATACAATAACGCCCTTGTAAATGACAAGTTTCAGACAGCCACCTTAAGTAGTAACATTAGTAATTGAATAGTAACAGTAAAAGTAGTAACTTTAATATTACTACTAGATGTAGTAATAACAATGGCATTTGTAATACTAAGTATTACTAAGTAGTAACGATAGTGCTAGTGATGGTTGCAGCTGTAGTTGTTGTAACGGTAGTATTTGCAGTAGTAGCATAAATTATAATTTGCTGTTGTAAATAATAACAGTATGAGTAGTGCTAGTAGTAATGGCACTAAGAATTGTATCGTTAGTTGCAGTAGTAACAGTGGTAGTGGCTGTTGTAATGCTAATGGTAGTAATCGTAGCAGCAAAAGAAGTAGTGGTCTTAGTGGTAGAAGCGTAGCTGGTGTAGTAGTAATATTGTTAGTAGCAGTTGTGGTAGTAACAGTACCGGTAGTTGTGGTAATTACAGTGGTGATAGTGTTAGTAACAGTTATAGTAGTAGTAGTTGTAGTGGTGACTGTAATAATAGATGTAATTGTAGATTTGAAAGAAGTAGTAGTACCAACGGGCTGATCACCCGTTTGCCAGTCACTTCGATTACGGAAACAACAGCAAATGGATTGATTTGCCATTGCCCTAAAGACGCCAATAGGCGTGATGGGAAACAATGGCAAAGAAAACCTATCTGCTGTTGCCTTAAGACGCCACTAGGCGTAATGGCCACTGACTGCTTTGACGGTCGGTGGCTAAGGACGGAAGAAGAAGAAGTAGTAAGATAATCGCAGCAATAGTTGATTTAGTAGTTGCAATTGTAGTAGTAGTAGTAGTGGCGGTGTTAGTAATAGTAGAAGTAGTAGTGGTGATATTTGCAGTGTTCGTTGTAGCAGTTGTAGTGTTCGTTGTAGCAGTTGTATGATAGTGGTAGTCAGAATCGTACAAATAGTAGTGATAGTAATAGTACTTACTTACTTAGTCGTTCCCCTTCTACCGTGAGGTGTAGAGGTTAATAGTAATAGTGGTGGTAGTATTAAAAGTCTTGGTGGTAACTTCAGCAGCTGAAGCTGTACTTATGAAATACATAAGACATGGTAGGACCCTGAGTGATGGCACATTACTAGAAGCTTGAATTTCTTGAAGGCCTAAGCTCTGTGGGGGGTAGGATGGCTGTCTGGAGAGTATAATGAATGAAACGTGCAACTCTTGTTCTGCGTTCTTTCTGATAACCAGAATTCTGGATTTTCCTTTTCCGGGCACGTCAATCGGTTTGCGGGAAGTTTCCTTCAGGGAAGTACCTAGGTTTAGTTTTTATATATTTTTTTATATTTATTTAGGTTCTTATGTGTCCTATCTAGCCTTCACTTTCTTTCCTTTCCCTGACGAAGGCCTTGTGGTCGTAACGTTGGCTATTTTCTTTGTCTTTTGTCCTCGTAAGACGAATTACCGTTTTTCGATTTTTTTTCACACCCATCCATTCTGATAACCATGGCAATTTGAACTTAAGATGAATAAAGATATATAAGCTAGTGTAGCATTCATCACGATCGCTTACCATATTTGTAACCCGCTTAAATTTTTTGCTTCTGTTATGGTTATTGTTGTTGATCGTCATATTTTGCCGCTTTAAGGCCACAATAATGCTGACATTACAGACGAAGATCAATGTCAGGGGTACCGCGCTGACCTAGATATAAAAATGCATTAGATGATATTGTGTTAAGTATGAATGTTGTCATGAAATATCAAATAATAAGAAACAATTATCTCAGTTCAAGCCGACGCGGACAGTGAGGCCTCCTAAAGATATCTATCATTAATATTACTATTATCCCCTTTTTGTTCCTTATAGAGATGGAGCCACTATAGCAGATAGCCGTCTTGAGGATGCCTACCTGCGCCAAAGCATCACCTTGCAGAAGCGATTTTTGCATCAATTTATTATATATAATTGTAGTGGGTTTGATGGTATTGTATGATGGTGATATTACTACGTGTGATGCATGAGGTCAGCTGTGAAGGCTCCTGAGATAAAATATAGCTGTGAATTGTCAGAAGGCCCTTCTTGCTACCACTACGACCTCACACCTATCTTTTTTTTACTAATGAATGTGACTACGTTAAATGTCTAGGGTAATGATATGTAATGTGTTGTGGTAGTTTTCAGACACACACACACAGATATTTACTAAGTCTAATAATATTAATAAAATGTTATAATACACGGAACTAACTCAGTTGTGTAAAATTTTGATAGTAATTTTCTTACATTTATTTGTTCTGGACCAAGGTTTTATTTTGGCCAGAACACATGAAAGGTTTTAGAAATTATGAAAAAATGCATGGGTATTACATAATAAATGCAAGGTGTGTACATATATGTTACTAGACTAGTTAATTTTATTATTGGTTATAGTAGTAATCTATTGTGGGAGAACTTTTCATGGATGTGCTATTGGGGTGGCCTCATCACTCCCTGTCTATGGCGATTACATATAAATAATAATAATAATAAATTCTTTAAGCGCCAAACACGGCGCATAAGGCAGAAACCAGTGCTCTCCAGGTTGTTCGTTGTGACGCCACTCCTCTTAGCTCTTGCACATTATTTAGGCCAAACGTTCTTCCTTCTCTTATTATTGTTCTTCTGAGTGTTTCTTTTGGTCTTCCTTTTTTCCGCTTACCCTCAGGAACCCAAGTGAGCGCCTGTAGTGGTATTCTGCTGTTTTGCATTCGTAGGACATGACCGATATATGACCATCGTCTTTTCCTTATATAGTCGGAGACATATTTCTGCCTAGAGTCTTCTCTTATTTGTCGATTAGTCTTGAATTCTTTCCAACTGATGTTCATGAGTTTTCTACATTACATAGTGTCCAGTTAATTGATGGAATTTTTTATGGGTGTGTTTCTAATTAAGTTGAGTTGGTGAACTCTCAGCAGACCAGGCGCTCACTTAACTTGAAGGTGTAGCTCTGGTGCTGAGATCTGGTGGCCCCACCTCTCCGTGCTTGGGGGCAATATCAGAAATCTGGTGGCCCCACCTCTCCGTGCTTGGGGGCAATATCAGAAATATGGTGGCCCCACCTCTCCGTGCTTGGGGGCTATAATAGGCTGCTCTGATCAAATATTACTGCACGGGTCCACTCTGGTAAAATTCAACAACTCATTTGACACCGCATTGGTGCCAACTGAAACTCACAGCTCTGCAATTAAAGTATTAATCATGTGTCAAAATTCCATCCTCTAACCATTGCTGGACACAACACTGCACAACAACAACACCACATAGACGGGTCAGATCTTTCTGACCAAACAACACATCTTACCAAGTTGGTTTCACATAGGCTAAGTTCTCCCAGACTACAGATTCTGAAATATGTTCATTAGTTTCCTGCCATAAAATAGGATAGGTGATATGTTTCACTGATCTCAACACTTGATCGGTCCTTCCTAATCCTTGCTGGAGTTTATGTATTTTATTGTCTCTAGACCCTGAACTGGGGCGGGGGGTCTAGAGCGAACCCTTACTTGTTGTAAGGAACAGATTATGCTATTGCAGTATCAAATCACTCGAACCTTAAACAAATATTAAAATGTACAAAGAGATAATTTCAGTCTTACCAGAAATATGAATATAGTACACAGTAAAATAAATGCTAGCAAAACTCAGCTGAGCTGCTGGCCTTATGATGGCGTCCCTCTAAATACTTCAATAGCTTCTGGGAATTTACACCACTTGATAATTCACTGTGTCTACAAGGACAGCTAATACTGAATGGCACAAAATGCGCGTCTGAGCGCCGATAATATCTTCATCTATGGCCAATCGCTGCCTTTTCTTTTTTCAAATTCAAATATCCTACCACAAAGTCATTTCAGTCAGACCTCAGTCAAGTATGCCTTATTGTCTGTTGGTCCGTCCGTCTCTACTTGCGTTTCACAAAAAATACACTTGTTTTTTGAACCAACCCTGCTTTCCCCTACACAATTTCGCCTTTAAAGTTATTTGTAGCCACAATTCACCATCCCACCCCGTCTCTTCATTCCACTAGATTTTAGCACTTGCGACTTTCAAGGCCACAACTTTTTGAAAATTAGTGACATGTTTTATCCCACTGCAGACGTTCGCTGATATGAACAACACAGTCTTTTGTCAATATCTTTCGTATTATCTGTCCGTCTGTATAAATGAAAGCATATTATTTCACTGCTCAAGATAGGCCATCCGGCCAGCTAGGTTTTATATTCCTAACATTATTATTAAGAAAAGTGACTTTTCAAATATTTTTCTAGAATTTTCTGGAACGCGCTCATCACTGCATTCAAATAAACGGGCTAAGTTATAGCAAAAGCGTCCAATAAATGACTGTGGCGTATAATATCCAAGGTCCCTTTTGTCGATTTCTTTACTTTATGTCAACTTGGGGACGTGACTTTTTCCTCCTTTCCCCACCAATTTGCGTCCTTTTGCCTCGCTAGTTTCAAGCACGCGTTCAGTCAGATTTTTCCTTTTGATCGTTTTGCCTTCAAGTCCAACAATTTAATTTCCATGGCGGGTGATGACCCGCGGCGTGGGCGATCATGTATTCTAGCAGCTTACGCATAAGTTTTTATCCCTACGTTGTATCATTGGAGATATTTTAACGTTGTATCATTGTTAATTTTGTGACACATCTCCCCACTTGAAAACATGCCTAAGGCAAGTTCTAAAATCCAGTGATACACATAGATAAAATCTCTCCTTACGCCTGCCATTACTCTAATTTTGATCACAGGGGTGCCGACTGAGGAAATCTGCACCGACATTCAATTTGCCTGGGATATATTGGATACTAAACTGATAAGGTTGAAGCAATAAAGACCACCTCAGCAATCTTGCGTTTTCATGCTTAGCCTGAGATAAGAATACGAGAGGCTGATGGTCCGTCTCGACCACAAAAGTCCTACCATACAGATAGATTTGAAACTTCTTTATTGCCCAGACTAACGCTAAACATTCTTTTTCGCTTGTGGAGTATCCTTGTTCCGCCTTATTCAATTTGCGGCTTGCATAAGCGACTGGTTTCAGTTCCCCATCAGGTGAAGATGATCTTTGCAAAAAAGCCGCTCCGAGTCCTACATTACTTGCATCGGTTCTTAAGACAAAATCCTGTGTCAAATCAGGCAGTTTGAGAATAGGCTTGCTAGTGAGTTTTTCCTTTAATTCTTGGAACGCTAATTCACTTTGCGCAGTCCAATTAATTTTATCTGGAAGTCCCTTGCGAGTCAGATCAGTCAGAGGAGCACAAATAGAGTTAAAATCTTTGATATATTTTTGATAAAATCCGCATAACGACACGAATGATCGCACATCCTTTTTTGTTTGTGGTCTAGGTGCTCTCTGCAGTTTTTCCAAGTTCTTGGGATCAGGGGTCATGCTACCCTGATATACAGTGTGTGTCCCAAGAATTCCAACTCTTTGCATCCAATGCAACATTTTGTTGGCCTAGCAGTCAAGTTCGCCTCCCTAAGCCTATTAAATAACATTTCTAGAGCTTCAATGTGTTCTTCAAATGTCTCTGTGGCGACGAGAATATCATCCATGAAATTCGTGATACATGGGTTATTCAGGGGATCCAACAATTTGCGCATCATCCTTGAAAATACACTCGGAGCATTTTTCAGTCCGAATGGTAGCATGTTGAATTCATAATGTCCATCCGAAGTGCTAAAAGCCAAATAAGGTCTCACTTCAGGCTTCACTGGGATCTGGTAATAGCCTTTACTAAGATCCACCTTTGAAAAGTATTTTGCCTTGTTCAGTCTGGCAAATAACTGTTTTGTGTCTGGTAATGGATCCACTTGTCCTTCTGTGACAGCATTCAGTTTCCTGTAATCTATGCACAGTCTGTGTTCCCCAGACGGTTTTCTCAACAATACGACACTAGAGCTAAAAGATGATTCACTGTGTGAAATAATCCCCTCCTTCAACAAATAATCTATTTCTTCCTTCAATGCCTTCTCCTTCGCGAACGGAATAGAATAGGCTCTCATACAGATTGGGTTTGAGTCTACCAGTTTCATGTCATACTGTAGCAAATTTGTATGGCCTGGTTTATCTGTTAATACATCTGTATGTTCCTCCAGAACCTGTTGAACTCTCTCCCTCTGGTTTTTAGTCAGGTGCTTACTGACTTTTACCTGTGCTGCTGTTTCACAAGGATGTAATGGGTATTCATGTGAGGTGAGTGGTTCCTTTTGCATTTGAGTTGCGATAGCTAAGGTCAGTAAGGGGGTGCTTTCCTGGAGTGGTCTGTCCAGATACTTCTTTAACAGGTTTACATGATAAACTTTCTCCTTCCCCTTTTTGTCAATTTTATAGTTTGTTCTAGACACCTTCTCTAGAACCGTATATGGACCTTGCCATCCAATTTGTAATTTATTCTGGCTTCCGGGTAGTAGAAGCAGCACCTTCTCTCCCACTGCCAGTTCTTCTCTGTCCTTTGCCTTCCTATTAAAATATGCTGCATGTTTCTTCCTGGCTTGTTTCAAATTATCATTTGCCAGTTTCCATCCAGCTTTCAAACGAGTGGTCAGTTCGTTCACGTATTGATAAGATGAGGTAACAGTCTCTTCCGCCTTCTCATCTGTCCAGGTCCTTAATAGTGCTTCTAATGGACCTTTTATTGGCCTCCCAAATAGCAGAGTTGCGGGAGCCATCCCGGTTGAACTATGTGGTACCTCCCGGTACGCAAACAATGCGGCGGGCAGGAATTGATCCCACAGATCCGGTTTTTCGTGTGCCAGCTTTCTCAGGATAGAAATGAGAGTCCCGTTGAACCTCTCTACCTGGCCGTTCCCTTGCGGATGGTACGGACTACAATGAAAGTGTCTGGCTTGAAATAGCTTAAAAACTTCTTCCGTTAGTTTCCCCTTGAACTGAGAACCATTATCCGTCAAGATTTGATGCGGGAATCCTAATCGGGTAAATATTGTAAGTAGTGCCTCTGCTACATGTTTTGAATCAATTGATGGCAGGGCTACCGCCTCTCCCCACATAGAACAAGTGTCCACCAGAGTAAGGATGTAACTGTTCCTCCTCTTGGTCCGAGTGAGAGGTCCTACAATATCCACTGCAACCCTCTCAAAAGGTGTTCCCACTATGGGCATTTCCCCTAGAGTTGCAGGAGCAGTCCAGTGCTTTGGAGCTACCCTTTGACATTCTGGGCAGGATTTGACATATCTTTTTATATCCTCCGTTATCCCTGGCCAGAAGTAATGACAAGCTATACGCTGTCCTGTGGCGCTGATCCCCATGTGACCACTGAAGGGAATCGCATGCCCGAGTTCCATCACTTTATCCCTATATGAAGTGGGAAGAAGAAGTGGGAAGAACCAGCTGGTTGTGACCATTTGTTCCAGTTCCGGCCTTCCTGTATAAGAGTTTGTTCTTCATAAAATATTCCCCCTTGCTCGGAGGTGTGTGGCATTTGGGCAATTTTTTAAAACATGGCTTGAGTGTCCTATCCTCAGCCTGCGCCTTCCTCATCTCCTCTGGATGAGCATTTATAGGTTCACCTTCTTCCTCCTTCTTCTGTGACCTGGTCTGCACTGTCGCCATGATCACAGGTCTCTCGGGATTCCCCAAGAAGACGTATCTACACCCCAATATCAGAGGGTAGATTGGTTCATCTATCACTGCTGCTCTGATTTCTCCTTCCACATAGCGAGTTTTCACCGTTATCCTTGCGATGGGAAGTGTCATGAGTGGTATGTCCTTAGTTGCCCCTTGTATTTCCACTGTTTCTGTGGTATACTGACTTGGGTCCACTAGGCTAGACTTCACAACTGAATCATAATCCAAACCTGTATCATAAAGGCACCTTATGGTGACCCCATTACAAATAACATCCTCACAAACTGGGGGGTGATAAGGTTCCTGCTGTCCCTTAGGATTAACCTTTAATCTTTGAGTCCCCGACTTCATTGCAGCAATGTTTGAAGGTTTCCTTCTACAAAATTCGGTGTTATGGTTATCTTTCTTGCACCATTTACACCATCTTTTTCCTTGGTTAAACGGTTTTCTTTCATTGGATTTTTGGTCATTGAACTGTGAGTTTCTGTCTCGATAGTCATTTCTTGGCCGTTCAAAGTTTGTCCTACCTTTATTTCCCTGCTCTCTATTATCAAATTTATTAAATTGCTGTGGAGCTTTAAAATTGTCTATGTGCTTCTTTTTAGCACCACTTACCTCTGCCTGGGCTGCCTGATACCTTTCAGCGACATTTAAAAACCTCCCCCCAACTTCTCTGCACCTTGTTCCATGAGAAATTTTCTCATGTCTGGAGCCATGGACTCTCTCAATTGCTCAATCATGATCATTTCTTTAAGATCTTGGGTCTTCCCCAGAGCCGTCCATTTCTCCAAATAGGTTTCTAGTCTAGCAGAGAATTGGTGGTATGTCTCCCCAGACAACAGTTTGGCATTTCTAAATTTCTACGATAAAATTCACCATTCTTCTCGTACCTTAATAACAAAGCCTGCTTTAACATGTCATAATTGTCTTGGTCTTCCCTGTTCATTTTGGCAAATACTTCATAAGAAGTACCTCTCAGTCCCTGTGATAACTTAAAACTCCACCTCTCTCTCTCTCTAACCCATATGTAGTAGCTAATAACTCAAAACGTCCTAGGTACCCCTCTATGTCATCGTCTTTTTCAACAAAATGGTCTAAATGAAACCCCATAGCTGATGTTGAGGCTCCCAGACGGGGCGTAGCATCTGAGGCAAAAGGGCTGGCACCATTTTCAGGAGCCTGGCCTTGTAGCTCCAGCTCCCTGAGTCGTAATTCGTGCTCCCTCTGCAACCTTCTATCTTCTGCCTCCCTTTCGGCAGTCAATCTTTTATCTTCTGCCTCCCTTTGCTGTCGTTTTTCTTCTGCCTCAATCTGCAGCCTCTTAATTTCTCTATCAGCCTCAGTTTGTAACCTCTTCTCTTCAGCCAACCTTTCAGACTCTAATTTTCTTTCAGCCTCTTTTTCTAATCTCCTTTCTTCCCGTTCAATATATTTATCACATTCAGCCGTTACATATTGAATTAAAATCTGACCATCCATTCCCATCTCCTTTGCCGTCAGCACAGCAGCTGATCTAAATTTTGCCAGCTCCGCCATACTTTTTAAACAAATCTAGCAATGTGTAAAGATAAAAAATTTCCAACTACTAAAGTACTTATAATTACTCTAATCTAAAAT
Organism: Oreohelix idahoensis; assembly: GCA_024509875.1. Taxonomy (NCBI): domain Eukaryota; kingdom Metazoa; phylum Mollusca; class Gastropoda; order Stylommatophora; family Oreohelicidae; genus Oreohelix; species Oreohelix idahoensis. Next base: position 102,069 of record JAMPIV010022947.1, on the reverse strand, counting down.
AATTCTAATTAAGTTATAATTAACTACCACTGGCTGTGAAGATTCACCAACTTTTATTTTTCAGGGACACTTTTAATTTTAAGGGACACTTTTAATTTTTATAATGTGTTCCCCTAATCTTATTCTCCCCCAGGAGATCCTAATATATTTAATGGGCTAATTATCCCTCGGGACAAAGAGACCCAAATATATGTAGTGGGTTTGATGGTATTGTATGATGGTGATATTACTAAATCGTGTGATGCATGAGGTCAGCTGTGAAGGCTCCTGAGATAAAATGTAGCTGGTGAATTGTCAGAAGGCCCTTCTTGCTACCACTACGACCTCACACTATCTTTTTTTTACTAATGAATGTGACTACGTTAAATGTCTAGGGTAATGATATGTAATGTGTTGTGGTAGTTTTCAGACACACACACAGATATTTACTAAGTCTAATAATATTAATAAAATGTTATAATACACGGAACTAACTCAGTTGTGTAAAATTTTGATAGTAATTTTCTTACATTTATTTGTTCTGGACCAAGGTTTTATTTTGGCCAGAACAAATGAAAGGTTTTAGAAATTATGAAAAAAATGCATGAATATTACATAATAAATGCAAGGTGTGTACATATATATGTTACTAGACTAGTTAATATTATTATGGTTATAGTTGTAATCTATTGTGGGAGAACTTTTCATGGATGTGCTGTTGGGGTGGCCTCATCACTCCCTGTCTATGGCGATTACACAGTGTCCAGTTAATTGATGGAATTTTTATGGGTGTGTTTCTAATTAAGTTGAGTTGGTGAACTCTCAGCAGACCGGGCGCTCACTTAACTTGGAGGTGTAGCTCTGGTGCTGAGATCTGGTGGCCCCACCTCTCCGTGCTTGGGGGCAATATTAGAAGTCTGGTGGCCCCACCTCTCCGTCCTTGGGGGCAATATCAGAAGTCTGGTGGCCCCACCTCTCCGTGCTTGGGGGCTATAATAGGCTGCTCTGACCAAATATTACTGCACGGGTCCACTCTGGTAAAATTCAACGACTCATTTGACACCGCATTGGTGCCAACTGAAAAGTCCACAGCTCTGCAATCAAAGTATTAGTCATGTGTCAGAATTCCATCCTCTAACCATTTCTGGACACAACACTACACAACAACAACACCACATAGACGGGTCAGATCTTTCTGACCAAACAACACATCTTACCAAGTTGGTTTCACATAGGCTAAGTTCTCCCAGACTACAGATTCTGAAATATGTTCATTAGTTTCCTGCCATAAAATTCAGGATAGGTGATATGTTTTCACCCCATCTCAACCACACTTGATCTGTCTAAACCTTCCATAATACCTTGCTGGAGTTTATGTATTTTATTGTCTCTAGACCCTGCATAGAGGTAACTGGGGCGGGGGGTCTAGAGCGAATCCTTACTTGTTGTAAGGGACAGATTATGCTATTGCAGTATCAAATCACTCGAAACCTTAAACAAATATTAAAAAGTACAAAGAAATAATTTCAGTCTTACCAGAATTATGAATATAGAACACAGTTAAATGCTAGCAAAACTCAGCTGAGCGGCTGGCCTTATGATGGTGTCGTACCCTCTACAATACTTCACTAGCATTTCTGTTGAATTTACCCACCACTTGATAATTCACTGTGTCTACAAGGACAACTAATTCCTGAATGGCACAAAATGCGCGTCTGAGCGCCGATAATATCTTCATCTATGGGCCAATCGGCTGCCTTTTCTTTTTTCAAAATCAAAAATATCCTACCACCCAAGTCATTTCAAACATACCTCAGTCAAAGTATGCCTTATTGTCTGTTGGTCCGTACGTCTCTACATGCGTTTCCCAAAAAACCCACTTGTTTTTTGAACCAACCCTGCCTTCCCCTACACAATTTCGCCTTTAAAGTTATTTTTAGCCACAATTCACCATCCCACCCAACCCTACTCCTTCATTCCAACTCCCAATTCACTTGCGTCTTCAAGGCCCCAAAAAAAATCCCAACTATCCCATAAAAAAAACCCATCCCGTTCCTAACTATCACATCCCCCCCCCCTACAAAATACCCACAAAAAACAACACATACCTACATAAACCCATCCCTTACCAACAAACCCATACCTCATCCTTCCACTCTACTTCCCTCACTTAAAACAAAAACCCAACAACAACCTTCCCTAAATAACCAAAACCCCCAAAACAACCAATAAACATTCCATCTACACCCATCCAACCCCACCCCCTTTCACCTAACACTCCCCACTCTACCCCCAACCCATCCATATTCTACACCAAACACCCCTTACCCAAAATACTCAAACCAAACCAAACATACCCCAATTTTCCCTATCCAAAAACCCCACCAAACCCCCCCCCAATCTACAAAACTCCAATCACTAAACCCTCCCTCTAACCCTACTCAAAAACCAAAATCACACCTAACACCACCTAACCCCTAAAATCCAACCCTACACCCCCCCCCAAACCAAACCCATTCTTTATCATCCCCATCTTTATTTCTCACCATACAACACACTCCTCAACCTCCAACTAAAAACACCCACGACAATATTTTGTTGATACTTGTGACTAGGCTAAACCTCCTACTTCAATTTAATAATACTCTAGGATCAATAAAGTAATATTTACCTCATCTTTTCCAATTTTAATAATTTCACCACCCAACTTTCCTATACTATCTTAATTTATTATTATTATTTATTTAATATATTTCAAATTATTTTTTTTCTTTTTTTAGTACATCTACATAAAATATATCTAAAAAATTTTATAATAATTATATTTTTATTGTTAAATAAACTTAGATAACCACACCGTACTCCGATATATAGCTTCAATTACTTTATAATTGCTCAGACAGCATTACATAGATCTCTAATATTGTGGCTTTAGGATACCAGATCCTAATCTCATACACGAGAACATCTCTATCCTATATATTAGTATTATAACGTCCCGCACGGCAGTATTAGTATTATAAATTTAGATTCTATTAATATCATATCCTGATTATAGATTTTTGATTCATAAAACTGCTCATATATACATTATTTATCAAACAATCACATACACTAGGATAGTTCGACTTGTTATACAAATTCTACAAATTTTGAACCTAATCCCTCATGAATATTAAACAGATATCTCATAACACCTTATCCATAAAAAAAATAGTAACTCATAAACAACCCCTCTCACAATTCACTGACTATCAAAATTAAAAGAACTAAAGAATCAAATAATAGTTCCTTGAATCCTTAACCAATAGCAATAACTACTCATAAAATAATTAATCAAAGGATTTATCAACTTCAACACTTTCAAGAAAAAGACATCTAATAAATTCAATCCATTGTAGCAATACTAAACTGCACCCAAAAAAATTTTTTTAATATAAAAAAAAAACATATATACATACTCATTAGGTAATAATAATAACATCCTCAAACTAAAATACCCAAAAAAATAGATTAAATAAACATACAATTCAGAAATTACAAAACAAATAAAATAAAACAATTTAAAAGTCCAATATACTATTCAAATAAATCTAATCATGTATAAATAAAACCAGTTCATAATCAAAAATAACTATAATAAACTCACAAATAAAATATCTAATTAAACAATATATAAAAAAATAAACGTTCAAAATAACTCTGATATTACTCCATAAATATATTAAACTTTCTATGACTTAAAAAATAATAATTCCAAATATAATAAATATTCTTATTATAAATTAAATTAAAAATATAAACGCCATCTCTATGTCCCTATAATACTAAATCCGCTATTTAACAAATGTCTAGTAAAATAACTATTAATATAAAAATATAATACAAATACTCTTGGTACATAGTCTAGAATACAAGCTGATTAAATTATACGATTTTAAAGGTTAATTATAATATCTTTTATGAAACATAGTAACCACTAAAAATAAAATAATCTCTAAAACTCACTGTATATAATAGATAGAGACTATCATACACTGCAATATCATTTAAAAAAATACCTTTAGTAAACAATGTCATCCTGTGTTCCAAAAAACATTTATAACATGTAGAGAGGTAATGTAATGTGCTTCTAAAAAAATAACTGATAAAATGTCTGGTTTCGGTAAATAAAAATGTGTTCCCTCACTTTTTCTTTTCATTTAAAATCAAAACAATTTAAAACCAACACAACAACCAAAAAATCATAATGATAAGTTGTAACATAAAAACAATAATATGGGCACAAGGTCTAAACACACAACAAAAAACGTAAGATGTATAATAAATGGGTGGCGGAGATACTAATGCTATGGCGTCTCCGTGGTGCCAAGGTTATAAATAATTAATAATCAGCGTTGGATACTCTGTATGTGGTACAAATAAACTAAAAAAACTAAACCTAAATCGTAAAAAAAAACAAATAAAAAAATAATTAATCGCCGGGCTCGCGGTCTAGTAAAACATAAACTAAAAATGTAAGGGTCAAAAAAACACATTCACTCAAAATAAAAAACTACAAATTACTTTGCTAGATTTGTACCCATTGGTCCCCTCAAGGAGCGGCACTAGTGATATCAAATAAAAAGAACAACACATTGGGGTGTCCAGAGAGTAGAAGTTACGAGATACGGTATTTCTTCATGCGGGAGCAATAAAAAAGCACAAAGTAATACTAAACTAAAACTAAATAATACCTAATACAAACTAAACTACCGATGTTTTTTTTTATTAAAAACAAAATGTACAACCTCACCCGACAATAATAGTAAATACCGTGTCCAAACTCATTCTCAATCCCACCCAGGTGTAGGTTTTATTAAAAAAAATTAAATACCCTCGTCTTAACACTAAATATCCTAGAATCTCCTCATCTTTAAAAATACCTTAATTGGCTAAATCTAAACAAAAAAAACATGTAATTAAACATTTTATATATCACAAACTTTAACTAAAATATAAAACAACCTTTGATAGGAGATATCGGACTAATCTTGACTAAATCCAACCCCACCCACCTTTTAGTTGGGGAACTTTCATAGTAACCTCCAAAATCCCCTGGTCGGTTAAATACTGATATTGAGGAGCAAGAGTAAACGGGCGTAAATTAAAAAAAACAATTATAACAAACATCCAATTCAAAAAATAAATACAGAGGCATACACATAAGACGCAATATCCTTACCTGTTATAATCCAACATAAATGTAGGTAAAAGAAACAAAATCCCTTAGCTAAACTCATAACCTCCCTCCTCCTTTAGTCAACTAAATCATTTATAAATATTCAAAAACACAAATCTGGTGATGTCTGCGTCTTGGATAATTGTAAATTCTCATATCTTTCAAAATAATAGTGTACTGATCACTTTAGCAATGTCTAATAAATGCTTTACTTGCACGGTAATGTCTTCTATGAGGTCTCCTCACCTCACATGTCAACTTTCATCCATACATTCTTCATCGCTCATGGGGATCACCACCACTATTTTAATAAAATCATTTCCCTCCTTAACCATTATTCTATTCCATACTACTTTTACTTTAACTGACCATGGAGATCCATACCCCTCAGATTAATACTTTTATGCAGAGACCTTCATACTAACTCCCTATACAATGATATTCACATATAGAATTATAGAGAATATTCGTTGGATGTGCTATTTTATATTAGTAATTAATGGAAAAATGTTACTTAATCTGATGGATACAAGGATGTTTAGTTCTAAGTATATTTTGGATGAAGGGCATCAAGACTCTGTAGGTTCGTGTCTTGTATAGGAATCAGTTGTTTATCATGAGATAGTACGTATATCAACGATGAAAATTGTCACAATGATAGATAAGTAAGCATTGACTCACCTACTAGTAGACTAGATCCCCAAACTATCACTCGACAGGACATGTGGAGGCGTGTACTTGCATGACTAGAATTACAAAAATTAAAAACTTACAGCAGTAGTTGTTATTAGGAAGTGGAAAAACATGTCAGGAAAAGTTCTGGTGGCACAACCAATTCCTGGTATATACTTGGTGACAAAGGGAAGGTAACAAAGCATGCCGAATGGACCACACACGCAGAACAAAAAGAAGAATTGTCCACTGGATTGTCCACATAATTGTCCCCCTTTCATGGGAAGAACGACTGCTACAGCTCTTTCTAGCGTTATAAATGCAACCAGCCAGGATTCTGAAAACAGAAAGTGAACAAGTTATTTTAACAAGGGCATTAACCAATTAATTTTGATGATAAAGGGATGATTTGGGTGGAAATGTTACAGAGTCTATCTACTATACCAGTATATTTAGACTTATCTGGTCGGGTGTTGGTAATGATTCGTCGATGATCTCGGGTTCAGTCACTGCTGGTTCCCAGAGGTGTTTTAGACTGTTTCTTCTCTTGACGAGTCAGATACTGTTGCAGCAGCACTTCCTTTGTAGCAAGGTCGGGGTAACTACTTAGAGTGTCCAGGCAAGTGTCTTCAAGACCCGTCTGATAAAGGCATCTAGCGTCGACTGCTGACAATTTTTACCACAAACTATAGTGCGTTTCACAATGTTTGTCGCTGTTTAATATTCAATATCTCTGCAACCACTTGATCGCAATTGTTGCAACTTTGCATATGACCTAATGATCGCTCTGTCCCAAGGGGGACATTTTTTTCCTCGTTAACAAACTTATGGTTTTAAATTTTCTTTATTTAAAGTATACAAAATCGACCACCTTCTAGTCCAACCATGTATTGAGAGGGCTTACCCCTTCATATGTGTGAACTATTTCGATTTAACATCTTGAACGCATTTCAAATGATTTTCCCGGTGTATCAGCTCACTACCGCACTGTTTTGCACCTTACATTGATCCTTCCGGTGTGTTCAGTTACCGATCTACTGATTGTGTATTACCGTGCATAGGCGTATCTTGCGGTATTCTAGGTCTGTAATACAGGGTGATTATAAAGTCGCTGTGGGAGCCGCGCTGGTGTAATGGCTAGGGCGTTGTACTGGCGACCAGGTGTTCATGGTTCAAACCCGGGCGTCAGCGTTTGAAGGAATGTTTACGACCGGAAATTTGACTGAATAACCTGAACGGCTCCTGTGATAAACCCTCTGTGGATGGGAAGGAGCGAAGCTCCTGACCGGGTTGGAAGGAAAGTCCTCAGGTTCCCCAGCCTCGCAATGACATGTCATTGGGCCGAAGGGCTGAAAGCCTAAGTGCCACTGGTTAAGAAAAAAAAAATAAAATAAAAAAATAAAGTCGCTGTGCAGTGAATTTGAAAATTTTTTTAGAAATTACGTCACGAATGATGCAAATTTACATCATGATATTTTGTGTTCCAATGCCGTGTTCCACAATCCCGTGTGCAGCATTACACAACAAGCCCCAATTGAAAACGACATTTCTAGTGACGTAGTCTAGCCCGGGCGTAAATTTCACTGCACAGCGTCTTTATAAAAACCCTGTACAATGGGTATGAAAGTCACGTTCCTTACACTGCATACAATGGCAGTGAAGATGTATAAATATTTCTGCAGAGAAGCTAATCGTGGTAAACTGTATCGGAGTCTCTCAAATCCTGAAAAGAGAACTATTCACGCTTTGGGTTTAAGTGAACGCTCATTTTATCAATTACTCAAATCTAATGGAATTCTCAGTTCAATCAATACCAGGACGCAAGGAAGAAAGGAAGTAGTAGATAGTTTTGACAGGGGTGTGATTAGAAGAGAGATTTGTAGAATGTTCAATTCCAAAGAAACTGTGACACTAAGAAAACTGAAAATTCGGCCGAGAACACACAATGACATTGATGTGTCGAAATCAACATTATGGAGAACTGTTATAGCACGTTTCACTAGCTTTGCCCAACTTCAAATGTAATTATCTGATTAACCGTCTAACGTATTAATGCCATTTTTTGCATACGATGTTATATTGGGTTAGACCCAACAAATATATACTTTATATCTGTGCATCTTGTCCAGTTCCCACAAACGGATGAAATCCTTTGATCTTTGTCGGCATACTAATTATTGTGTATCGAAAAAAGAAATTTTACCACTTCAGTCACAGATTCTGTGAATTGAATAGGCATAGGCGTGTCTACTATTACAATAATGTGGCCATCACGTTTGCATATGAATACCTGTTGAAGATGATTTCTTAAATGATCTGCATGGGAGATACTCGTGACATTGTTTGTCATTGACATTTAATGCGCTACCAAACTGGACCTTCATTGATCTGATTATTTCAATAGGTATCACCACTTTGCGGTTCATAAATATCATAATGGAAGTTTCTCCTCTACTGTGCTTGTAAATAACGGTAAGGTCATCTTTAAAGAAATTAAACTTCATCCGAATCATAATCAGATGTCTCTGAGAAATTGATAATCAATCTCGGCTGAATGAAGGACAAACCATCATTCGTCCAATATTCCTCTTCCTCTTGTAACACATGGTTCTCACATTTCTTCCAATAATCCCTGGCTATGTTCGAGATGGCGGCTTTTGTAAGTATTTCAACATCTTTTAATTTGAACGTCCTATTTTCTGTTGCTACCTGTTCCTTAATTTTAGCCCAGACTAATTCTATTGGGTTTAAGTGAGAATGGTAAGGAGGCAATCTTAAACATCTGTGACCATGTTCATGGATTGCCTTGTCTATGTGAAATATCTTTGTATGCTGTGTATTTTTTACAATTTCAAGTAATTCAGGCTTCAGGGACATTTCGTTGAATGGAATGTTGTTTTTGGTCAGCCAAATCTTTATTACATCTTTAGTACTTGATGAATTAGGAACTTTATCTTCTGGTGCCACAACGTTGTGATATGAAGCATTGTCCATTATCAAACACGACGGTCTATCCAATGAAGGAAGTACATGATTCACAATCCAATCTTGAAATATCTTGCCATTCATCTCTGTATGATAATCCCTATTATCTGTGGATTTTGAAACAAATATGAGTTCAGTATTATTTAGAAGCCCATGATGGCTGCTTCCTGCATGTGCAATTATTAGGCGCTGTCCTTTGCTGCTTGGTACTAGTCTCTTAGTTGTTCCATCAGATGATTGCCATTCTCGTTCATTACTGTGGTGCGCATTGATCCAAGTTTCATCTAAATACACAAAATCATAACAATCTCTTCTCATTTCTCTGACCTCGCGTAAATATTTGCTTCTCATTGCAACTATATGAGGCTTCTCACAAATAAGGTTTCTACCACCAACATATTTTCTAAAAGTGAATCCCAAACTCCTAATAGTCCTCCATAGCGTAGATTTGGAAATATCATTGTCATTATTCTTTCTTAATCAAATTTTCAATTTCCTTAAAGTCACTGCCTCATTATTGTGAAACATATTGCAAATTTCTCTGCGGATCAATTCTCTGTCAAAATTATCCACCACTCTTGGCCTAATTTTCGTGTGTAAAACACTGGAATTAGAAATTTCAGATGTCGCTATCCAGCGGTGCAATGATCGTTTGCTTATCCCCAAGGCGTGAATAGTCCTCTTTTGTGGGTTTGAAATAGAATGATATAGTTTTCCTCGAGTAGCTTCATTGCAGAAATACTTAAAAATCTTATTTGTGATTTGCTGTAATGTCATAAAATGTACTCGCAGACTCATTTTTCCTTCTTAGCAACACAATAATTTTTGTAGACACACCTCTGATTGACAATGTGTGCGTTGCACCGGATATAAACTGTTTTATGTTCAAGAAGTGCGATTTCGCGCAATTTCACTCAAAAATCATGCCAAATACTTGATAAACCAAAAATGTGCAAATGAGGTAGTATAATTTACTGTAGACATTTCAATATGTGTGCGTGTGATGTGTGTTGGCAAGTAGGATTTTATATTATATCGCAAAGAAACGAAAATTGAAACCAATGGCCGCATTTTAATGAAAAATTTAATTCATAGGGTCTATACCATTTCAAATTCACACACAAAATTTCACTTATATGCGTTATATATTCGCTGAGATATAGCATTTTGAAGTTGGGCAAAGCTAGTGAAACGTGCTATAGAAGCATTGGCTTTACGTTTAGGAAGTACGCTAGTGGAAGAAACGTCATCTGCGAGAAGCCGCACTTAGTATCTATGAGAATTATATATTTACGTGAAGTACGGGAAATGCGTAATAAAGATTATGATATTGTGTATGTGGATGAAACTTGGATCAATGCTCACCACACAAGGGAAAAGGAATGGCAGTTATCAGATGGAAAGATTAAAAGATGTGTACCCAGTGGAAAAGGACAACGTCTGATAATGGCACATGCAGACAGCAGACATAATGGGCTAGTAAAAAATGCTGAACTTATTTTCACTTCCAATTATACGGACAACCGAGACTATCATACCGAGATGAACGGTAACATATTTAAAGAGTGGATTGAAAATACTCTTCTTCCGTCCCTAGACAGACCATCCTGTCTGATAATGGACAACGCATCATACTACAACGCTGTGGCAGAAGAAGACAAAATCCCGACATCTTCGAGTACAAAAGATGCTATAAAGATTTGGCTCAAAAAAGAAGACATTCCATTTAACGAGGGGTTTCTGAAACCAGAATTACTGTCCCTTGTTAAGAAATCACAAAATACCAAGATCTTCCATATAGACAAGTTGATTCAACTTCATGGTCATACGTGTTTGAGACTGCCACCTTATCATTCACATTTAAACCCAATTGAACTCGTTTGGGCAAAAGTTAAAGGACAGATGGCAGCTGAAAATAAAACTTTCAAACTATGCAATATGAAAGAACTAACATATGCCGCCCTCTCGCAGATAGACAAAGATTATTGGTGTAAATGTGAAGATTATATCTTAAAAGAGGAAAATGACTATAGGAAAAAAGATGGACTGTCGTTCGTTCAGCCGAGAATAGTCATCAATATGTTAGACTCGTCTGACTCGGAATAAGTGTGTAAATACCTTATATGTTTTATATGTTTTCTCCTCCATCTATGTGTATATGTAAACCAATTCATTTCCTTTTTATCTCCGCGATTTCACTACTATACTTAACATACACAGTACTTTCACCTCTTCATGCATCCATTCACTTTTTAGTATAAAAAGGAACATTTACAACGAATAGGCGTTATTTTTCTCTCAAATATTTCGAAGAAATAAAAAAAGGACCTCACGTAGTAATCAGTTAACAAACCCCTCTAACATTCGAATTGTATAGACGCCTATGCCGAAAATACGCAACTTCCTTCATTTACGGTAAATTATTTTCTTCCAGGACAAAATAATTACTTCGTTAAAAAAGATCAAAGGAATTACCCGTTGCAAGAAAAGCACACTACCTACAACATTGAATTTTATAAAACCTTTGGGACAGTGAAAATATAAGACTACATGCAAAAAATCATGTTTATCAGTGCAAGGAATATGGAGATATTTGAAGTCAATCGTCGACCGACCTTTTTGAAACGCACTATAAGAGGAAACAATTGCCTTTTTTAAGTATAGTTTTTGGTATGCACCCGAGTACAGCGGCTAGACATGAATTGATGACACGAGACTGTGGGAGGACGTCATGTCATGTATGTCATCTTATCTATGCCAAAATGCAATGAACTTTAAATCGTCAAATGTAAATAAACTTGTCTTGGTATGTGGACCCATCCACCTACGTATTTCTGAACTGTTTGATGGCCTGTTTGTGATCACACTCACGACATTCATTACGCACAGCTCGATGCATTGATGTCATTCATATTACAAGAATCTACTGCAATCACTTTGCTACAAATCCCAACTGTAACACCTATAAACTCTTAATCCGTCTGGTATTGATTAATCAGGCAAACATGTCGACAAGAATGTTACTACCTGTAAACGTTTAATCTGTCTGGTGTTGACGATTAATCAAACACGTCAACAGGGCTACAGAAACACCGGTCAAACGATCAGGTAAATGAGTAGGTAAGACACGTTAATCTCGATCAATGAAAGCAGACACAAAATAATGAAGTAAGAAAAGTGACAGTCCAGTAACCTGACGGAGAGGACTGAAGTCAAGAAAAAAGAGGACGAACAATTTTATCACAGGGCATTAAGGCCCATTATTCTTTAGAGTTATAATAGATCCGCTTTTGACGACATCAGTAAACTCAGCCCCTTGCATCATTATCCAATTTCACTCTTCGTGATGCATAGAATGACCCCTACAGCTAGCAGCCTTGCAGTAAGCCAGTAATAACGCAAACATGTCATCCTGCAGCTGTATGTTTGTACGGGTTTGTTTTACATGATAAGGTTGCAAGCTCTATACATGACTTTATATTAGTCGCATTGTACAACATGTCTGACTAAGCAGTAATCGTATTCAGGAGTGATGTAGGAGATGTAATGTAATCTCCAGTCACAGGTCAAATCTTGGTTCAGTTGTAATTAAGCTTGATAGGCTTGAGAGGCGTTTCATTAGCTGCATGTTTATATACTTCTAATGCTGACGAGTGAACCTGATTGACAATAGTCTGATTGATAAACGATTCTAAAGACGATAGCTTCTGATTGACAAGAGGCGTTTCAGTGACGAGAGAGCCTGGTGAGAGTCTGGCTTGTAAAAGCTTGGTTATAGTCAGGGTCATGAGAGTCTGATTGACAGAAAATAAACTGTTTAACGAAACAATTGAAGAGAGAATGACAAACACCAAGAAAACATATACACGATTTCTCTCACCTGCCACATGTATAGAAGTGAAACAGTACTCAGAAAATCTGCACCAGTGATTATTGCTAAAACGAATAGGTGGAGGACGGCCCAAAAATGAGAAGAAAATTCCTGCCCAAGTGACAACTCGCATCAAACAGCAGCACAGGTCACAGAAAGCTAGCATTGCAAAACGGCTGCTGATTTGCTGGCGACGCAGTGATGGGCGTGTCATTATCTGTGAATGACAGACGAAAGTAGACTAAACAATTCATTGATTTTAACAAGTCTTTCATTTAACACAAAACTATGTTACTCACCGAATTAAGGGGAGGTTTAACCCCCAAAAATGAAGAATTTCATTGAAAATTTCAAATTTTAGATACATATTGCACTGGAAAGTACATTCATTTGCCCACATTTCTGTATGTTTATTTTCACTAAAACCTTTGTGGATGATTTTATATAAATTTTTAAAGTATGTCAGGTAAGTGTATTTTTACCTAATTATGTAAGTAAAATATACAAACTAGTATATTTGTGATGCTATATTGCTTCTAATGCATGGATTTTAATTTTCGGTACCGTATTCATTTCCCTGAAGCAAACAGAATTCAAGTTTTTCAAACATAGTTTCATGTGTAAAAATAATTTTGACTGGCTGATTTTTATTAACCATGGGGTCCTTTGATGGGTCATCGAAATAATAACGTGGCTGGAGGTATTCCAGTAGAGTGGTAGGGTACCTCCTTATACGCAAATAAAGCTGCAGGTAAGAACGAATCACAGGATTCTGGTTCCTCCTGTGCGAGCTTACGTAAAATTGTAAGTAGAGTCCCGTTATATCTTTCCACTTGTCCACTCGATTGTGGATGATAAAATGTGCGGACGAGAATATTTTGAAAAATCCTAAAAACTTCCTCCATCAGTTTCCCTCTGAACTGTGAACCATTGTCAGTTAATATCTGATAAGGGTATTCTAATCTTGAATATATTGAGAGCAAAGCCTCTCCTACATGTACTGAGTCTGCTGAGGGTAGAGCAATCGCTTCCCCCTGCATAGTACATGTCTACCAGAGAAAGGATGTATTTTTTCGGAAACTGACGAAAAGCGCATACAGTCTGTTGAAATGAAGAATTTAATGAAAAGTAAGCTGCATAGTATGACACAGAACATGGAATCAATAAAGGAAAATACCAGAGATGATTACTACATAGCAGGGAGATACCGAGGTGAGTAAATTTTGTGTAAAAGTGTAATTCCTCCCTTTTTTCTTAATTTTCTCCAAACCTCATTCTTCACACAAATGTGGGCACGTTGCCCATGATTTTTCAAAAACTATTAGTGATACAGCAGTAAATTTTGGGCCACATGCTGTACACATTGTGCTCATTAAAATAAACTAAAGAAAAGGATATATGTTAACAAACTACAAAACTGTTAAGAAATAGCTAAGATACCCCCCTTAAAAATTTCAACTATTTTTCGATTGGTATGTTAAAATCCAAAAAAAAAAAAAACTCAGATATCAAAATTATTTTAGTATACAATCATTATCATATATTACCGAATGAAACAGCCAAATTTCAGAACTCAAGTTGTACTCACATTTGAGATATCTTGGGCAACAAAATACCGGTACTCAAAAAAGCTAAAATTTGCCTTTTTTCACTGTTTTTCCGCCATAGATTGCAAGTTTTTAGTATATCAATGTTTTGTATTTTTTTAGTCATTTTGCTTGTATAAATGACCAGATATAGATATTAACTTATAATTCTGTGTTTTTCATTTTGGGGGTTTAACCTCCCCTTAATGACGTCAGTGTCCTGAGTACACTTTCGTTATGGGCTGAATATTGAGGACGAAAGAGTAGTCTCATACAGGGAGGACACGAGATTGAACTATTTGTTTCTGCAGATTTCCTAAAGTGACCAATATGAACCAATGAAAGGAAATGACACTGTGAATAGACAGATGCTTTAACGAATATATTAACGAATCCAAGACAGGTAATTAGGCCTAACCTTCTTTATTTTCTGTTGATTTAAAAAAAATCTCTACACCTTTGTTTCGCTAAATTTACGAACCATGACATCCGTGTCTTGTCTGGAATAAAAAAGGGTTAGAACTAGCCTATCAAGCAAACTGTAAAATGCGAATAAGCAATGTTGGGTATGAGGCTCGCTATTTGTTATGTAAAAGTTTTAAGCGGGAAAAACTGCTACAACAAGATACAGAAGTGTTATATATAATTTCTTCTTCTTCTTTCGTTCGCTTGAAATATATTGTCTATATCTGCAATGTTGTTTCTTGTATAAACTTTACTGTCTTTTGTAGTTCATACAGAGGTCCATATAGTTTTGCTTCCAGTGTTGTTTCTCTGGTCCAGTGGGTTTGCCTCAATATATCATATTCGGGGCAATCTTGCAGTACGTGCTCCGCTATCTGGGGTGCCTGTCCACATGTACACATGGCTGAATTGCCAATCTTGAATTTTGTATACATGTGGCTGCGGAGGCGGTTGTGTCCTGTTCTGAGGCGCAGAATGACTATTTGTTCTGATCTGTTCATAGCTTGGTAGTCATCCTGCGTTGATGTTGGTGGCTTTCTGATAGATTTGATCATCTTTTTCTTTTGATTATACGTAACTGGTACATCCGGTTGTTCGTCTGCAGCACCTTCTTTAGCCAGTCCGTCTGCTCTCTCGTTTCCTGGTATTCTACAATGAGACGGTATCCACTGCATGGCGACCCTGCGCTGGTTGCACAGTTCAGAAAGTAGGGCCTGTATAACTGGCAATTTTCTGGACTGAAGTGCTTGGAGTGCTGATCTTGCATCTGTCAGGAATACTACAGGCTGTGGACCGAGATTGGTGTTCAGTAGTTTCTCAGTTGCCACCTTGATTGCCTGGACTTCTGCATCATAGTTGTTACAGAATTTCCCTGTTGGTACTCTGACCATATCCCTAGTGTTGTTTGGGTATTCTATGTACACTCCTGCTCCTCCATTCTTTACTGCATTCTGTGCTGACCCATCCGTGTATACTCGGACCCAGAGGTCCTGTGGGTATTCATCATCCAGGAAACTGAGAGTGACTGTCCTACGTTGCACGCTGTTCTGTTCATCCTTGTCGAATATTCCTTTCACTTTTGTGTGGATGTGTACTGGTAGTCCATGCTCCTCTCTCCAAGGGGTTTGTTCTGGCACAGACTTTAGGAGGCTGTTAACTTCAGGCAGGTCTGAGGTTTGTCTACGAAATCGTTTGGCCTGGTGGATAAAGCTGCTTCTTTTCAGTCGCCCCATTGCTAGGTTTTGGAATCTGTCCTTCATTGGATGGCTCGGCATACAGAGGAACTTTTCTGCCTGTGTTAGCACTTTCGTGTCTCTGCGTTCTCTCAGTGCTTGTATCCTCCCCATTTTCTCCATCTCCACTATAGGCGTTGATTTCATTGCCCCCGTGATGACCCTAAGCGCCTGGTTTTGCACCTTATCTAGCTCTTGTAATGTGGTGTTTGATGCTGGACACCACGCAGCTGACCCATATTCCAGGTGTGGTCGGATGCCCTGCTGGTAAACTTTACTAAGTATTTTCCCGCTGGCTCCCCATGTGGTTCCACTTAGTTTTCTCAGGATGGCTAGCTTCCTCCTGGCCTTTGTTGCTGCCTTGTTGATGTGCTGCTTCCATGTCAGCCTATCATCGAATGTAACTCCGAGATAGGTGGGTTGTTTATCTTCTCTCAGGAGCTCTTCGTTTATCTTGATGACACCAGCTTTTTGTTTGGGAGAGAGGGTGAAGAGCGTAGTGCTGCACTTGTCTGTGTTGATACTGACACACCATCTATTTGCCCATGAGGTTAAGGCATCTATAGCTCTTTGTAGCAGTTTGGTGGCCACTGTTGCATGCTCATCTGTGCACCATATTACCAGGTCATCAGCGTACATTGCCACTTTCATTCCATGTGGTAGTTCAGCAACCAGGTCGTTGATGTAGACTAGGAAAAGTGTGGGGGACAGAACCCCTCCCTGAGGGACGTCATGACGCAGTAGAATTTTCTTATACTTGAGGCCATCTAGTTGTACTCGGGCTCTTCTGTTATGCAAGTATGCTTTCACCCATTTGTACATCTTACCATTCACTCTACAATTTCTCAGTTTCTTCAGAAGCCCTTCTTTCCAAACCTTGTCAAATGCTTTCCTTAGATCTATCCATGCTGCTAGTACCAGTTTCTTATCTTGGAACGCATCCTCAATCTCTTGGGAAAGGTAAGTTGCCTGATCTTCGGTGGAATAACACTGCCTAAAGCCCGCCTGCTGTGGTACAAGAAGGTTTTCACTTTCAAGGTACCACTGTAGCCTGAGGTTGATGATACGTTCCATTGTTTTGCAGAGGCAGCTTGTAAGGCTGATTGGTCTGTAGCTGGAGGCAGTGGAACTGTCTTTTCCTGGTTTTAGGAGTGGTATCATGATTGCTTCCCTCCAGGTCTGTGAAACTCTGCCTGAGTTCCAACAGATATTGAAGATCTGCAGCAGCTTTGTTTTTGCTGCGGTTCCCAAGTTCTTAATCATTTCATTGGACACTCCATCAACTCCTGGCGACTTTCTCATTTTCAATTTGGATATTGCAAGTTCCAGTTCTCTGAATGTGATTGGTGCCTCCATAACTTCAGGTATGGTTCCATCTCGTCCTGCGTGTTGTTTCTCACGAGTCTCCTGTTGCTTCTCTGGGCTAACTTCGATGTTGTTGTCTTTAGCAAAGGAGTCTGCAAAGTGATCAGCTGCCTGTTTTCCCATGAGGATGTTTCCATCTTTGTACAGAGTAATCCTTGAGTTTCTCCCTGTACCTTCATCGTTAAGTTGCTTTACCAGCTTCCACAGTTTCCTCGTATCTCTTTCAAAGTTCAAGGACTCTGTTTTCTCCTTCCAGCTTCTTCGCCTGGCCTGCAACTTGACCCTTTGAAATTTGGCCTTAGCTTGCTGGTAGTTATTGTGGTGTTCGTGGCATGGACTGGTCTCTGCCTGCTTTCGAGATGTTTCCACGTCGTTGTGCAGCTGCTCTAGTTCACTATTCCAATATGGTTTGTAGTGCTTACGAGCCCCTCTAGGTATTGTTTCACGAGCAGCCTGTATTATGCATCTGCTGAATTCATCGACTAGCTTATTGCAGTATACTAGTACGGTGCTGGTACATTGTCCAGTCTGCCTTCTTGTAGTTCCACCTAGAGAGAGTGCTGCTCTCCTTGACAAGTTTATTTTCCACAATTAAGAAGACTGGCCGGTGGTCGCTGCCTCCAAGTTGTTTCCCTACAATGCGTGTGGTGTTCCACTCCAAGCTGGGTGAGTGGAATGCCAGGTCTGGTGTAGAGGTGGTGTGCCATGATCTCGAGTAGAAGGTTGGTTGGTCGATTGGCTGGTTAATCAGGATAAGCCCATTGTCATCCTGCCAGTTTTCAAGCTCCTCACCTCTCCTGTCCATGTGATCATAGCCCCAGCTCTGTGAGTGGCTGTTGAAGTCTCCGCATACAATCAGTCTTTCTTTTGCTGGGATTGTATCTAGTGCCAGTGGGCGGTCGCTCGGACAGTAGTAGTTGAGCAGGTGGAATTCTGAACTTTCTGTCCTGAGATGAAGCATCTGGTATTCCGCCCCCTCCATATATGTTTCAAGCTGACATGCACTGATGTTATTCCTCACGAGTGTCAGTATTCCACCTTTTCGCCTGTCTATTCGGTCAGATCAGTAGCACTGGTAGCCTCTGATTTTGAAGGCTATGTCTTTGTTGAGGTGGGTTTCTTGCAAGCAACATACATTTACTTGCTCTTCATTCAAGATATTTTCGAGCTCTAATATTTTGCTGGAGCCGTCTTTTTTACTATTGACGCCTTCAGTATTCCAGTGCATTATTTTAAATGGTCTTTTCTTTGCTTGGCCAGTAGCTCTATTCTCATGCCTCCTGGCTCCACGGGGCAATTGAGAAGGACCCCCAGTAGTAGGGGTTGGGCCCTTCCGAGGCAGAGGGCCCGGCACTGCGCCTGCCTGGGTGTCCGTCACAGCGCGAGTGCCATAACGTTTTGCAGATATAGGATACTTCCCATAGCGCATGTGCGTGGCATCCTGATTGCTGTGGTGCGCCTCTTGGCTGGTTGCCTCCGTCTTCAGCACCTTGACTTGCTAGGGCAGACTGTGGTCTTGCTCGAGTCTAGGAGGGCCTGGCCAGTCTTGGTTTTCAGCCGCTGATGGCTGTACTTGAGCCCCATCTCCACGTCAAGGAGCTGGCCTTGATGGGGGTTATATATAATATACTGGGTGAGGCACCAATGGTCGTCCCACTACAGTATGATGGGGATGGCCTATTGAAATTTGTCATGAAAAATTTCTAGAAATTGACTCGTTTAAAAAGAAAGAGACCTACTCGAGATAAGGACAAATAGAAGAGAAGGTGAATGCTCTCCACTAGATTCTGTTTTCTAATAAAACATGAAAAGTTGTCTATTCCCCTTTGACACTAGCTTCTTTCCCTGATCTTGAAAAAGAAAAAGCCCCCAACCTTCTAAAGGATGGATTTTACCTATATGTAAATGTTTAAAACAGACAGCACGAGTGATACATTCAATAACTAGGTAAAGATCAATCCGAATATACAATTTAATAATTAAATATATTCACATATAGGGTTATTAGAAAGTAAATAGTCTTTGAAAGACTATTCGCACATAGATGAAATATAAAAATGTAATATAATTATATAATAGCCCCTTCTGTCATAACTGACTATGAGAATGCGCCGCTGAAGGGACAACCCTCAACTGCTTATTTTCCTGGTGTTCCTTTCGACGTTTTCTTCTCTCTTCTGCATGTTGTGTGAGCTTCTTTTGACCCATTCTGAAGTGGCGCCGTAGAAGGCATCGCCACGTGGTGTGATCAGCAGCTTCATCCTCCCATGTTGCTGGGTTCATGTCCAGAGCCCTCATGCCTCTCTTGCACACATCTTTGAATTTCAGCTGCGGTGCGTAAAAACGTAGTTAATGATATATGTGAGAGAAACTAGGAAAGTAGTGAAATGATGATGGGATATACTAAGTGTTACCACACTGATGTCAAATCTACCCTGTCCATACGTCTTTCAAACTTCTTCCACTGTATGATTATACACAAGAATGCACAGACTGTCCAATATAGATGTCGGTTACCGTATGTAGTTATCTAGAAGCCGAGTAATTACATCTGAAACCTTTGCATGTGTATTAGTGAGAACGTGTAAGATGTAATGTCCATCAACGCTTGGAATTCTGTCTAGCGTCGACAAACGTAGACATTTGGGGCTGGAAAATGTTTGCAGACTGATCTTAAAAAAACACTGACGTGAAGGAGCTGTTCACGAAATAATCGTCTGCTAACATGTGTGTATCGTGCAATGAAGCTTGATTGAAAGAATTAACGTTGTGCAATACACGATTAGAGTAGATGAAGTAGAGAGTAGATGAATTCACTTTATGCACTGACGCATTAAGCAACTGAACTTGGTTTATGCTATAAGCTTTTGAGTGAGCCTAACTGGATATATATATATATATATATATATATATATATATATATATATATATATATATATATATATATATATATATATATATATATATATATATATATATATATATATATATTATATATATATATATATATATATATATATATATATATATATATATATGGGCGAATAAAATCGTAAGCACTTGGTCCTGATATTTTGGCAAATGAACTCGTGAATATGTGATCTTGATTGATAAAATACGTTTTTGAAAGAGTTAAACTTGATATATGTGTTTACGTATCAAATCGTGAACACTTTGTAAACAGTTGACTAAAATGCTGCACCACTGACATATACAAGCGCGGGCTTGGGGATCCTTCTTAAAATTTAGGAAGTGTATGATGTTCTGTCTTGTGAATTGTACTTTCCGGGCTTACACTTTGCAAGCTTGTTTCAGATTGGATGCTAAACACATAATGTGTAGACTCAGAGTTGCACATTTAATATCAGTAGTTGGCTTTCTTTTGTTTTGATTCCTCGCTATTGCGTCACTCTAACTAATTACTCTGTTTTTGTCTAATATTTCGATAAACATCTTAGACTTTAAATAAAGATAAATAGCATCCATCGTTTTGATAACGCAATAACAGAGAATACTTCATGAAAGAAGAATTTTATACCAGACTCAAAATATCATGGATAAAAAAAATATAGTAAAGACATCACAATTTTGATAGGTGATCTTAATGTAATGATAGAAACTGACAACATAGGTTCTGAGGGGATGATAAAACATGACCTTGGGACAATGAACAGCAATGGTGATATTTTTACAAAATTGTGTGCTTCAGATCAACTGGCTAAAGCTAGAAGTATGTTTCAGCGTAAAATGATACATAAAGCTACATGGATATCACCAGAGCACAAGAAAAAGAATCACACTGATCAAATATGCATAAAAAAGAAGTTTTATACCTTCATTGCATAACGTAAAAATATATAGAGGAGCAGATGTAGCATCAGAACACCATCTTCGGTTAACAAAAGTAAATATCAGACTCAGTAGATATTTAGCACTACATAACTATCTTCTTCTTTGATCCACTGTCACTGAGCGTCAGCTCTTGGTGACCACTACATAACTATAGACAGCCGTTTAAATTGGAATATCTAAGAAATTAAGAAACAAGAGACAGATCTGCGGTAATAATGTTCAACAAATACCAAGTTCGTCAACAGCTGGAAGATAAAACAAATACCGAAGACCACTAGTAACTGATAAATGATTATATTGAATGAAACATGTGGTGACGGACTTGGAAATCAAACATGACGTATGATTGTTATTTCTATTCAAAGAATGTACACCTATGGTCTTCATTAATTAATGCTGTTTTTGTGTCTTTGTTTTTTTTAAGTTTCATATTTGTAGGAAGGTGTCACCATAATACTTTCAGCGCATAGGGCCCTAGAAGGTAGTAATCCAGCACTGGATCAGGCAGTACTTGTCCCGAGGGTAACAGGGGGAGACCGGAAAAACGCATGCAGAAGAAACTGGAAGCAAAAATGAGAGGTGTTATGAAAACAGAGAAAGGCCTCGAGCGAATGGCACAGAACAGAAGAACTTTGCATAAATTTATTGAATACCTATGCTCCTTGGGGAGCTGAAGGGGACGACAATGACGATAACATAATTATATGACAATAAATTATTTGTTATTCAAGGCAGAAATGTTCACGGGTAAATGTATGTTATCTACACACTGGATGAGAAAAAAATGTATTTGTTTGTTCTGTCTTATCTGCTGCTCTTTTCTGTTCTTCTGCTTATACCAGATACTGTTCTTTGTGTGCATGTTTATTTATTCATCACTTCTTTAATTGTGCTTCTTTATAAGGTTCGTAATAGCAAGGACCACCACTACATTCCGTTATTATGTTCTAGTAGTGGTGGTTTTGTGGTAATTGATTTCACCCAACGAGGTCGCAAGGTCCAGGCACAAACCTTCTTAACCGACTTTAACAACATGCTTGGTCTTGTTCTTTACTCCTCATAAATTGGGCTCCCATATATTACAAGCACGATTCATTAATTCCAATGTTTTTCAAACTATTAATAAAAAGTTGGGCTTCATTAATTCCAATGTTTTTCAAACTATTAATAAAAAGTTGGGCTTCATTAACTTCAATGTTTTTCAAACTATTAATACAAAAATTGGGCTCCCCTTTCCACAAACACAATTCATTAATTCCAATGTTTCCCAAACTACTCTTTAAAAATGGGGGCTCTCATATTCGCAAGCACGATTAATTAATTTCAGTTTTTTCCAAACTATTGCTTCCACGTCACCAAGCACGTTTAATTAATTTCATTGTTTTCGAAACTATTACTAAAAATGTTTCTCCCATATCAACAAGCACGATTCGTTAATATTTTTCTTTTCAAAACTATTACTCAATAATTGGGCTCTCATTCCCACATGCACGATTCATTAATTTCAATGCTTTACAAACTATTGATACAAAATCGTACTCCAAGATTTACACGAACAATTAATTTATTTATGTGTTTTCTTAACTGTTCAATTAATGACCCTCATTTAATATTTTACAAGATCTTTCGTCCCATTCCCTCTTTTGATCTTTTTAATCCTCTCACACACATAAACTCTCACACACAGAGACACCATCTTTTACCGATACACCATAAAAAAATTCATCGAACAATTAAAATTACTGTCAGATTCAAAGACTATATTTTTAAAATGTTGCTTAAAACAAGTGGTAAAAAAATGTTCATGTACAAAATCTGTCTTGGGGGCGGAACATGTCCTCCTACCAGGCGCATCAATCGGATTGCGGATGGTTGAAGCACCTATAGATATAGGTGTTAGCTGTGGATACTGAATAAACAGCTGTAGACAAAAGCGGATATTTTAGGCAGTTAGTTTGTTATCCTTGATTCGTAACATGTCTAGAAGGTAAAATACTGAATTCAAATCACCGCTGCCTTGCACTAGTATCCGTTAACGAGAAAGGCTTCGGGGGTAAACCCTGGTGATAAATCCGGATTCGGAGTCCCTTAAGCAGTCTAATGTTGATTCGATATTATTCTGGCAGCTCCTGCGACGTGGCTGGTACCAAACTGTATCGGATGCGGCCAGTCCATCGGACCTACCAGCTACGTGGAGTGGAGGACATGCTGCAGGGGCAGCAGCGTCATCTCGATATAACTGTGCCCAAGCTCGCGCCCAGGAGAGGGCGCAGCGCAAACTGGAAACACTAGATAAATGTACCCTTTGTCCCACAAAGTAAGACGAAACCACCAAAAATCACCAGCGAGGAGAAATTAAGTGATAAAGGTAAACTGTTGGAGACTTGAGTCGAGCTCTACGCTAAAAAAAATACCGTCACGCCTTCAGCTCTCGACGCTGTTAAATGCCTACCAAGTATGGAGGAGCTGGATGCTGAACCAACATTGCAATAACTCAGCAAGGCCATTGATAGCTTGGCTCTGGCAAAACACCAGACAGCTATGGGATTCCTCCCGATTTAATCAAATGATGTAAGGCCACTCTATTACATGCTCATCATCTGGTGCTGTGCCAGTGCTGGGAAGAGGCAATAATCCCTCAAGAAATGCGAGATGCCAAGATTGTAACACGATATAAAAATACATGAGACACAAGCGATTGCAATAACTACAGAGGCATATCTCTTCTTAATATTGTTGGTATGGCTTCATCCATAGTCATCTTAATGCGATTACACAAGTAACAAAGGAATTTGACCTGGTTAGCAGGGAAGGACTCTTCACAATCCTCCTCAAAATAGGCTGCCACACTAAATTTCTAGAAATGATAAAGTCATTCCATGAAGACATGAAAGGAACAATTCAATATAATGGAAATACATCCCATCCCTTTGACATATCCAGTGGCGTAAAACATGGCTTCGTCCTAGCTCCAACCCTCTTCGGGATCTTCTTTGCCTTGCTCTTTTCGGAGATGCAACTGAAGGTATATGCCACCCCACTAGGTTATATGGCCGACTGTTTAACCTCGCGCTGCTGAAGCAAAAACAAAGATCAGAAGGGTCACTATAAGAGAATTGTTGTTCGCTGATAACGATGCAATCGTCACTCAAAGTCAACAGGAGCTGCAGAGCTTGATGAATCGCTTCATCAAAACATGCAAGAACCTTGACCTCACGCGTAAGAAGTCTAAAGAAAACATATGAGCTGGACCAGGAAGTGGATGTTGCTCCAGTTATTACTATGGATAACTATTAATTGGCAGTGGTTCACCACTTCAATTACTTGGGGTCTACCGTCAACGACAAACTCTCTGGACACAGAAATTGAAGCCACACTGGCAAAGCTGCAGCCATCTTTGTGCATCTACCAACGCGTGTTTTGCGAAACTCCAAACTCACAATGAAGACCAAAGCTGTGGTATATAATGCCTGTGTCACTAACACGCTTTTATATGGCAGCAAGACATGGATAACCTATTCTAAGCAATAAACAAGGCTCAATACTTTCTTTCTACGTGTCCTTGCTTTATCCTTGTTATTTCGTGAAAGTACAAAGGGACAAACGTTGAGGTGCTGTCATGTGCTGGCCTTCAAAGTATGAATACAATGCTTAGACAGCGCAGACTACGCTGGCTTGACCGTGCTTGCGGCATAAAGATGGTCGCATCCTAAAGATATATTTTATCGACAACTGACAGATAAAAAACAAATTATGCGACTGCAGATGCGGTTCAAAGATGTGTGTCAGAGAGACATGAAGGCACTGGAGATAAATCCAGCAACCTGGGAGGATAACAGTGTCAACCACACAAAGTGACGATGCTTCCTACCGCGCCACCTTGGAATGGGCGAAAAGAAGCTCTAGCAAAACAAGCAGAAGAGAAAAAAAAAACACGCCGAAATTCCTAAGACCCAACAGGTCTTTTTTTTTAAAGTAAGGGAAAATCATCCCAATTGTGTTTCCGTTTTTCTAACTAACAATTTACAATAAAAAATGGCAACTAATTTTCACAAACAGTAACTGTAACACCACCTACCACTATTGTTAGAGTGTTTCCTACAAGTCCTGCCAACAGAGTTACTGTCAGACAAACGAACCTGACCCGTATGTAATTTGGTTCATCGAGTCGCGTTGC
Organism: Oreohelix idahoensis; assembly: GCA_024509875.1. Taxonomy (NCBI): domain Eukaryota; kingdom Metazoa; phylum Mollusca; class Gastropoda; order Stylommatophora; family Oreohelicidae; genus Oreohelix; species Oreohelix idahoensis. The sequence goes on along the minus strand of JAMPIV010022947.1, from coordinate 76,664 downwards.
TGGCACCTCCAGATACACAGAAAAGAAGTTCCGATACCAGAGACCATCTGTTACACTCTCATGTGTCTCATTAAAACTGCCGCAGCCACTATTGGTGCAGTTTAAGTTATTCTTGTTGCTAGGTAACATATTAACAGTGATTTTGCAGCGCATACAAATATGGGCAAATATGAATGATGTCTCCGTTGGTTGTGTTAGAGGATATTGTCTCAGTATATACCGCACTCTTGTTTATGTTTTTTGTTTACTTTTGATGACTGTGGCAGACGAATGCTTATCACGAAACACGGTATTTCTAGTGCATTTTTCATATATAAAACTGATTCCAACACTTACTTTAAATTTCTTTTATAAACTTACAAATATCGGTTTTACAGCAGTCCCCGCAAAATGTACATATACTATTGTTCAGTTTGTTAAAATATTTTTAGCTTTGAAAGATGGGTTAGCTTTAAAATGCCCACACATCTTGAAATTTTTACATGTGTGATGTATTGTTGAATTGTTTTTAATCAGAATAGAGTAATGCTTGTTCTATATGTATCTTTTATTATTTATAGTTTTTTATTTGGTTGTTTAGTTTTTTTTAATTAATGTTTTTTTTTTTCAGTGGCGTTTCTGCCGTTTCACGATTTGTTGAGTTGGATCGAACGCTTCAGTTTCTTTCCCCAGCATAATATTATGGCCTGGCATGCATAAGTTCTGAACTCTGTCAAGGAACCGTTACGTATTACACAAGTCCAATTATTTAATTACTAGCTCCCGTTACCTATTATCCATCCCCCGCTGTGCTATAATTTCTTTGTCTACTCACAGACCCATGGGAATTACACTGTGCTAATAAGAGATGGTGATGTGGGTATTTTGCTACAGTAAAATATAAAAATAGATGCACATAATTGTCGGTATGCTTCTAAATATATTCTTTACAGGTAAAGCAGATACTGCCATAAGGGCGTGAAATGTTAGAGACTTCACCATACTAGGTCCAGCTTTTTTATGAGGGGGAGGGAGTTGCCACTTCCCTTCCTCGTTATTTTTTGACTTCATTAACTCAAGATCAGAGTCAAGTACCCATTTACAGCTGGGGAAACTGGAACATGTCGCTACCAGGTTTTTATCCCTGAACAATTTAACTGTGGCGGGAGAGGAAAGTGATCTAACCACGAAAGCTTTCGTTATATCAAGGCGTCGGTTCCCAAAGTGGCGTACTCGTTCATCCAAATACACGAACCAATAGGTACTCGAAAGGGGTTTATGGAGCACACGGCGGAATAGTATTAATCAAACTACCCCCAAATTATCTTTGCCCGAGAGGGATATACAACGGAAAGACAAACTTTCATGAGGGGTATGCGATTACTGTAAATTTGGGAAACATTTTATCAGGGTAACCAAGTAGGCCTACGTACTCTTTTTCAGATTTCTGCTTTGAAATAGCAGTACCTCCAAGGTGAATATAAATTCAAATTAACGATATAAACAAGCTATTTGAAAATGAGTTAAAATAAACAGAAACATAGCTAGAAAAACTAAAGCTGAAAATGTCTTTACGTCCAGGGTTAATTATATTGGCCAATTCTGTCGCAGACGCCAGATAAATATTTATATTTGCCGTTAAATGGTGAAAATCGATATCTAAATTTCCGCTAATAGAATCCGCAAACACGAAAGAAATGCTGCCTGCTCCAGTGATGATAAACTCGGCACAAAACGACATATTTAATGAAAATAAAAGCGAACTGTAGAAACATTGATTAAAAATACAAACCCTATATTTTATGGGAAAGGATTTTGTATCTGACTATTTTAAAAATCTTAATATTGTTCTGTCTTATAGCCCATAATGATTAGTTCAGTAATGAAAATGCATCACTGAACGTGGATTGAGATAAATTGGCGAATTAAGCGTTTGTCTTATGAAACCGTGGATTGCAGGATAAGAAATTGTTACTAAATTCTGAAAATATTGCGTTTGGATTTTTTAGGACATGTTAGAAATTTAGAGAAAGATATGTTTAACATAGTATAATAAGTTTGTGTTAGAATTAAATGCTAAAGTTTTTTTTTTCCATTTGTTTGTCTAAACTATCAGTGGTTGCGTTATCTATATGATATGAAGTTTTTAAATTTATAACTGAAGTTTAGTACGAAATGATAGTTTAAAGCTATCTTTGACTGGCAATTGGTATAATTTGTCTTTTCAAACACCGTTCAGAAAGAAATGTTCACCTTAGGCGTCAAAACAATTGCGAAGCCTCACGTGTCAGCAAGTATTTGTGGCATAATTGTGAACTGAAACATCTAGGTTACTCTTAGACCATTAATTACCAGAAAGATACAATCCATGAAATGCGGTCCCACAGAGGTTACCACGGCCAATTAAATAATTATACATATTTTTAATTATCAGGTGCAGGTTTCAGCACAACAGTTTATCTCGAGCATTTGTCAATGTAGAACATAAAAGCCAAGCTAGTACTGACATACGCTGTGTAAGAGATGTGAAACATCTGATCGATTTTGAAGATGAAAAAGATTTTCTTGGTGTCTTTATACAAGGTTTGGAAGAGAGAGCGCCAGATTATCCTATCGGCTGTCTTCCTCCTGGCCTGGTTCCATTTTAGTCCTCGGTCCTTCAAAGATTGTCTAATGTTGTCCTCCCAGCGGACTCTGGGTCGTCCTGGGGGTCTGGATCCCTGGCTCTTTGTTTCCCATACTTGTCGTGGTAGCTGATCTTCTCCCATTTTGCAGACATGGCCAAACCATCTTAGTTGGGACTGTTCTACTTGAGTCTGCTGGGGGTGGGATTTTAGGCCTTGACGTATCGTCTGGTTGCGGACCATGTCTCTTCTTGTTATTTCAACCACCTTCCTCGGATACCTTATTTCTGAGGTTTGGATCTGGTTTTGTGGGTTGTAGTCATTGCCTACGACTCGCATCCATATGTCAAGACTGGAACATAGATGGAGCGGTATACAGCCATCTTCGTTTTCTTACCAACCTCTCTCTTGCTGAGGAATCCTCGATTTATGACCTGAAATGTTTCCCAGCTGCTGCTTTTCGAGTAGCCAACTCTTCTTTGATGCCTCCCTTTTGGTCTATAATAGCTCCGAGGTATTTAAAGTGATCGACCTGCTCCAGGACCTGTTCTCCCAGCTTAATCTGATCTCTTCTTTCTTCTCTGGTATCACCATGGATTTTGTTTTAGAGCTGCTTATGACCATTCCTCTCTTCTCCAGCTCTTTCTTCCAGACTTGCAGGTTGGATTGGAGATGTGCCTCTGATTTAGCAATCAGGGCAACATCATCAGCAAATGCCAGCTCTGAAATACAGACTTGTCTCATCTTCCAGTACCCCACTGAATACTTTCTTGTACTCTCCTTACATAACTTGGTGACATCGTCCATGAAGAGTATGAAAAGATAAGGTGACAGGATATCACCTTGTCTTACACCAGTTGTGGTCCTGAACTCTTCTGACTTATGGCTTGCTGTTCTCACATAATTTCTGCAAGACTTGTAGAAGCTCTGTATAGCATGAATCAGATGTGTTGGAATGTTCCTCCTTGCCAAACAGTCCCAAAGTTTGCTCCAGGGGACCCTGTCAAACTTCTTTTCCAGATCTATGAAACACAGATGGATCTCACTCTTATACTCAAGGGCCTTTTCATTCAGATGTCTGAGTGTTAAGATTAGGTCTTGAGTACTTCTTGAGTTTGCTTGGAATCCGCACTGGACTTCATCCAATTGTGGCTCAGCTAGGCGACGGAGTCTCTGCTCTAGGATTCTAGAGTAGATTTTACCTGGGACACTGAGAAGGGATATGCCACTATGGTTTCCACATTCTAATGAATTTATTCATACATTTATAGCCGTGTCATACACGGTAAGAAATTTAGTTCAATATGCACACCTGATTTTAAACTTAGTTTTTCCTATGATTTCAGCTGGCCAATGAAGGAGTCTGTAAAAAGGTTTATTTAAATACTAGCAACATCCCGTCAAAATTGACAGGTTTTTAATTTCAGGCATCTTATCATTTTGATCCAAAATTAAAAGTCTGCAATACTTTAAATTACAATTTTGTCTTGAAGAAACCATCAAAAACTTACATTTTAAGGCTATTTTTAAGAAAATGATGAGTTAAATCCGTTTCCCGAATGAAACTGGACATAAGAGTATCTTGCTTGTCTGTTTATTTAATCTGCATCTCCGCCCCTTCCTGTCTCCAGTTCATGTACTGTTTATCAATTGGGTTGTTGGTTTCTTTCCATAATCAAACTGTTCATGCACACCGTCTTTTGCGCACTTTTCTGTTTTCGGGATAGTACATATAAAGGAAACAATATCATTACTGTCTAACTTTCAACCACAGTTGCAACCCCTTAGCTGTGGTTGAAAGTTAATGTACTCTCTCGAAAATAGAAAAAGTGCGCAATTGACGGTGTGCATATGACCGACCGACGTACTTACGGCAGGAATTATGGTACTGGATAAGGACACGCTCATTTCGTAACTCTTCGAGACAGCGGACTCGGATATTGTGTTAACATAAACATTTTGAACAGTCTACTGAAAGATAGACAAAGTGTACACAGTAATCAAAGAAGCTCTCAATATAAGACTCCTGTTATTTACATGTGTACGTCGTATCATTCAGTATAGGCCTGTATAAAGGTTAGTTGTTTTATTCACTGTTTTTCATGCTGCGTGTAGATGTCAGATAACATGTACTTTGTTTTAATTTAAATAATCTGAGTTTTTGTGACTAGGATAATTCATTAAAGTTACATATGTCTGTAAATGGATGTTTAAGAAATATTCTCATTTTTAAACAGCAGAAAAAGATGGCAAACAAAGATAAATGAAGACAAAAGAAAAATTTGAAAATATACAAAGTTAGGATAGAAATAGAAGCGGATAGCTCGCAGTCTAAGAAATGTTCGTATTAAAAGCGCTATAATCACCGAATAATAATAGATGAGAAGAAGACGCTGTCTACGTATACGATAACCACTAAGAAAACATGTTGGTAGCAATACAAGACAGTTCTTATTTTAATATCCCCAAGCTAAGAGTTTGCGAGATACCGAAAAAAATATGAAGAAGAGAACTAGAGACATAAATAAAAGAGATGAATCAGAGATAGAATGGCCTTGAGCGGATGGCACAGGACAGAAGGACTAGGCAATCATTTAATGAAGGCCTATATTCTTTGGGGAGCTGAAGGTAATGCATGAGCTACTGAATGGAAGATACATGGAAATTAGAGAAGGGAAAGTATTTAGAAGGAAATGGTGAAAAGAGACCGAAAGAGTCGGAAGAAGTGGTACTAAAGCTGAAGGTAGTAATTAACTCCAAGGAGAATGCAAAAACAAAAAAAACTTTTATTAGGGTTTCATGTTTATTAGAAGCGATATGGGAAAAGGATGACTATGATGGTTTGTATGAATGTTTGTATGAATGTTTGTATGAATGTTTGATATGCCCTTTTTTTTGTTTTAATATTAATTTATCATAAGACTATGATGGTTTGTATGGCTGTTTGATATGCACTTTAAAAAAATATTAATTTATCATAAGACTATGATGGTTTGTATGAATGTTTGTCTTGTTTGTTGCATGCTTCTAGAGATGTTGTTATAGCTTTAGAATAATGTTCAAATGCGGCCAATTGGCAGCTTGTGAATAAGTTGACAAAACTTCTAGTGCACAGAAACAGCACATATTTATTTATACTTTCCACTTATACTTTGAGTATTCAAAAATATCTCAGTCATATTAAATCCATAAGGTCATCAGTAATGGGCCAATAATCCACATTTGTCCAGACAATAATGACATCATCTGAAGATTACACATATTTGAACATAGTTCTTCTCAGTCTGTGCGTTAACTAATAATTATTACCACTTTTGTAACATAGTCCATGAAGTCTCATCCTTCTTTATAAACACATAGAAGATCCTCAATATAATACGCACATTTTAAGACGCAGCCATGGGAGCCGCACTGGTGTAATGGTTACCACGTTGCGCTGGGGATCAGGTGTTCAAGGTTCAAGCCCGGCCGTGGCCATTTGAAGTAGTGTCATCGACCGGGATTTTGACTGAATAACCTGAACGGCTCCTGAGATAAACCCTCTGTGGATGTAAGGGGGAGCTAAGCTCCTGACCCGGTTGGAAGGAAAGTTTACAGGCTCCCCAGCCTTGCAATGACATGTCATTGGGCCGAAGGGTTGAAAGCTCAAGTGCCGCTGGTTAAAAAAAAAAAAAAAAAAAGAAAATAGACGCAGCCATTGCGTCCGGTAAAAAACACATAGCAAGAATCCGTTTTTCTCTTCGCGCACTCACTTCATAATTTAATACGCGTCGTACTGCGATTAGCAACTTTCTTTGGAGCACCACAAAGTTGCAATATAATGGACCCATTAGGGTGTGCAAAAAGAGGTGTAACATCCCGGATCTAAGGGTCTTTTATGTTTGGACATGCGCCCTAATATAACCGACTAGGTTGAACGGGCCGCGCCTCGCCGAAACTTTATATTAAAAAAAGGACTAACAGTACGCACTTTTTTGTTTTAAAATTAATTTCTCAAAAGACTGTGATGATGTATTTTTTAACATCTGTTAAGAGTTTCCAAGTTTTGTTACCCGCAGACTTAATTAGGCCAAAGCTTTCCCCCGTAGGTCCCCGTGGAAACAAAGTAAGAATATGATAACTGATCTCTGGTGCATGTCGTAAGAGGCGAGTAATACGAATATATGCATTGGGCTGGCAACCACATCATGTAGACCTGATTGCCCCAGGAACAACCACAGTGAAAACACCTGATTGGCTTGGTGAAGGCTTCCTGGAAGCAGGGCGTCAGCAGCAGTAATATCTCCATGCTCCAGAAGGACCGATACAGGAAGGGAAGATGAAGATGATAGTACTTGTGACGATACGGTTGTGCGATCTCAAGTTCACTCAAGCAGGATTGCATTACATTCCCGTGCGAGTGATATTTTCTTATTTTTCTCTCCCCTGTAATTATTATGTGGCATATTTTATGCACCATTATTTACTCTCTATGCTCAATCTAGTAGGGAGAAGTCTCTAACACTCCACAGCCCTACGGAAGTATCGCCCACGGGACTAGCTTTAATTTTCACATGTTTGCTTTGAGCCGATCCCAGACAGAACTGTAATAACGCCATGTAATTTAACCGATCAACGACTGATAAGTTGTCGCTTCATTCGTCTGGCTACATTTGATAGAGACGGTCATCTCTATTGATCCCTTTGAACTTGACGGTCCGTCACTGGACTCCCAGTGGCTAGCGACTATCTATATGTTTGCACAAGATGGGACATAATAAGGTAATCGCTTCCGATGTACGTTCTGTATTGAGATTACAGAAAATATGTCTGGAAACTCAAGATTTGCAGACGATAGCATCGGGGCATTATCAGTGCACAACATTAGTTTGTGAAGATAGCACAAGATGCCTGCAGAAGTCTGACGTAACGATATGAAGAGGTCACGCGTGGATATTAAATTTAATATTGTGAAACACGTGAGGGTATTTTTTGAATTTGAAACACCCCTACCCACGTAGTGCTGAACGAGATTTGATTTGATTGATTGATTTGAGAAGGCCGGATTATACAATGTATCTCATTTGAAAATTAGTCGGAAACAAAGCTGGAATTTGAACTGAGGATTGTGAGATATAATGTAGTGAACGTCAGACTTATCATCAGCTGCCATCTCCACAACGAAGGTTGGCTGTAATGGATCTCCAACGTCTTCTGTCTCTTGTCTTGTTGGTGCACTCTGATAGACTCTTTCCTATCCATCTCTTGATGCTATCTTCCCACTTATAGCGCTCTCTTCCCCTTGCATGTTTGCCTTCAACTCTCCCTTCTATTATGATCTTCTGCAAGGTGTTATGCCTTTTTATGTGGCCAAAGTATTTTAGCTGCCGAACTTTGACCTCCCTCATTAGTTCTCTTTTCATACTTAGATTTTCTAGGACCTCCTTATTTGTTTTCTTCTCTTTCCACGAGATACGCCCCATTTTTCTATATATCCACACTTCAAGAGCCTCAATTCTTTCTTCCAAATGCTTATTCATCGTCCATGTTTCTGCACTATACAGAAATGCAAAATATATATAACACTTTATGATTCTCAGTTTTAATTTGTGAGATAACTGTTTAGATGTCAGTATATGTTTCATGTTGTTGAATGTAGCTTTGGCCATTCCTATTCTCTTCTTGATTTCTATTTCACATCTGCCATCTTCTGTTATTATATGACCAAGATATACATAGCTCTTGACTTGTTCCAGGATTTTCCCATTTACGCTTATCTTTAATGTGGGCTTATCGTCTGTTTTGCTAATTATCATAATTTTTGTTTTCTCAATATTAATGTCGAGTCCATATTCATGACTTATAATGTTCACTTGCTTCACTAGTTTTTGTAACTCCTGTTCGCCATCAGCTAACAACACGGTATCATCTGCATATCTAAGGTTGTTTATTGACACTTCCACTGATGTTCAGTGCTGGTATTTCCTGTATCTGTTTGAAAATTTTTTCGGTGTATAGATTAAATAGGCAGGGGGACAGCACACAACCTTGTCTGACACCTCTTTTTATGTCTATGTATGGTGAATAATTTCTTCCAGATCTTACTGTGGCAGTTTGCTCCTAATAAAGGTTACTGAGTATTCTTATATCTTTTCCATCAATACCTATGTCTTCGAGGCATTCAATTATTTTCTCATGATGGACTCTGTCAAAAGCCTTCTTATAGTCAATGAAGCACATGTATATACTTTTTTGGACCTCTGTATATTTTTCTGCTAATATTCTTAGGCAAAAAATTGCCTCTCTTGTTCCACTGTTCCGTCTAAAACCAAACTGTTCTTCTTGGATTTCGCTGTCTACCTTACTTTTTATTCTTTCCTGTATGATTTTGAGCAGTATCTTAATTGCATGACTCATCAGGCTGATTGTTCTGAAGTCTGAACATTCTGTTGCATTAGGTTTTTTGGGCAATGTTATAAAAGCTGTTGTCTTCATGTCGTGTGGTATATATCCTGTATTGTATATCGATGCATAGATCAATGATTGTATCTATACCAAAGCTCTCCAGGGCTTCTATCATTTCAATTTTTATGTTATCCGTGCCTGCTGATTTTCTTTTTTGTATCATATGTATGGCATTCTCTACTTCTGATCTGAGAATGTTTGGACCTTCATTAGAATCTGGTGATGGTTTTTTGCCTCTGTTGTCCTCGAATAGTTCTTTTACATATTTTGCCCATCTGTTTGAAATGTCTTTCTCATCAAGTAATATTACACCATTTCACGTCAGACTAACAACTCCTAAAAGCCAGAAAGAAAAAGGAGACATTGGACTTAGAAATTCCACAACTATAAGTAACAGATCAAGTATTGGGCAACTTAGGAAGTTACAAGTAAACCCGCATTTTTAATACAAGACTGGAAACTTAGGAATTTTATCACCAGTCGTAGAGAGATGAAACAAACGTTTTCCCAGGCAAGTGATTTCGCAGAACTTCCGCCGTCAGAGGAATTAACTCTAATTTCCCAGACCAAGTCATAGAGGAATTAAACAAAAGTTTTCCCAGGCCAGTGATTTTGCAGAACACCCGCCATCAGAGGAATTAACTCTAATTTCCAGACCTAAGTGATTTCGAAGCATCTAATACAGAGCTGTGTCCAGTCTAAATCTGTGCAAGGATATTGTGTATAACCCAAAAATTCTGGGTAAGTGTAAACAATTTACATACTAATGTAATCAGTGATGATTACATCATGTGTGCCTCAAGTGTAGCATATCATTTTTGAGATGTATGTAACTCGTTAATGTTGGTTCAGGCACAAATCATATTTTCACTGTCCAGACATATTTTACCCGTTAATCCTCAGAGTAATAGTGGTGAATTTTAACCATCCTCTCGGAGTTACGTTGTGCGTGCTCGATAATTAAATTCTTCTGAGAGTTTAACATTGGTGGGCGGACAACGGGAACGTGAACCTGTTAGAGTGCTCCGAACAAATGTACTTAGCAGAAGGCATTTGTTTTTCTATTTTTCTAAAGTTCGTGGTTACAAGCCATTAGACGATTTGTGGTACTAACGCCACTTGTGTGAGAGAAAAGCATCCACCCTAACCGTCTACAGCGGAAGAGAGTTTGGACAAGGCTTTCGTCATCACATAATTGATGAACCACAGCTGCAGGAATCAGCTAGAGTTAAGTTTCTTGAAAAAATAGGCGAAAGCAACGGACTTTTGATAAATCCTCACATACGTCGCTGTGACGAAAACTTTTATCTAAATTTCTCTCTCTGTCTCTCTCTCTCTCTCTCTCTCTCTCTCTCTCTATATATATATATATATATATATATATATATATATATATATATATATATATATATATAGATATATATTCCAGTTAAAGTTAATATGAACACTTTGTACAATCTCATCCCGTGGGATCATAAAATATACCCAATCACATTGTAGCCATGTGGCTAGATGCGATCGTTAAGCAAAAATGAATAAAGCCAAACCAGTTCGTACCAATCACTGCGTCGATTTTGTAAGATACTACACATTTCACCACAATACTATTTCTAACGAGATTTTACTTACCTACTCAGAGATTGGACTCTAATCAGCAATTTAGACACATGGCTTCACAGTGCTTTAACGCGTGAATTAGCAGCGGTCTTAGATTAGGTCTGGCCCCTCGCCTGCCTGGATGCAAGTAAACGTTGCCTCGTTTGGCGCAAATTTTAGCGTGTTATTTCCGCTTGGGCACGCTCCAATCAATAACGTTAAAAGTCACGTGAGGGGTTCCCTAGAGTGGGTTTAACTGGTTCTATCTAAGTCTAACCAGTCTGCCTTAATTCAAAACCGGTTTCAGGCCACTGAGGTTAGATTCAGAATGACGTCATTAATCTAAAAATAGTACTAGACGCTAGAATTGTTATCAAAGAGCGAAATTTGCCGCGTATTTTCACTGGCTTTTCGATCATGCATTGAAGATGAATAAAAAAAATGGTGTCTCGTAAATTAAATGAAGAGAAGATTGGGCCAGTCGTCACACAAGCTCCTCCTCAAGTTTGACGTTCCGCCTAACTCGTCTGGTCCTGTCCTTCTCTTCCTTTACAGCTTCTCATTTCACCTTCATCCTTCGATAATTTCTCATATTTATCCTCGTTTGCATAAGGGTTTTACTAAAAAATCCGCCCCTATGTTGGTCTTCGCAGGTGCGTATTCTGGTTTTCTTCCTTGTTTTCTTTGGATGCCTACGTCTGCAGTAATGCTTCCCTAATTTTTGTAACTGGTCTACCCTATGTGTTGAGGTTACCTGGTTACAATCTGAACAGGACTTCACATATCGAGCTATGTCTTCCATGATGCTTGGCCAATAATAATGGGTGGCTATCCTTTAATTTGTGGCACCATTACTCAGGTGTTCACTCAACGTAGCAACGTGCCCCCATTCCATAACTTTATTTCTATATTTGGATGGCACCACAATCTGTCCATGACTTTTTAGACCTCTGCCAGCTTTCCTGTGCAAGAGTCCATGTTCCATATAAAAGTCCCCTTTTCTTCGAGGGTTAGGTGAGTTTAGGCAAAATTGACAACGATATCACCACCAAGACAATCAATACTAAATGGGAACAACTGAGAACAGCAATGACAGAAGCAGCTGTAGCGACCACCGGATACCTGGTACATAAAAAGAAAAAATGGATGAGAGAAGATACTTGAGATAAAATACAAGAAAGGAAAACAGCAAAACTTAAACTACTAGCGGCAAGTACACATAATGCAGTTGAATCTTGCAAACTAACTTATAACTTGTTAAATAAAGAAGTGAAGACAAAAACTCGAAGAGATAAAAGACATTTCATCAATGAACTGGCCGTAGAAGCTGAAAATGCTGCAAGAACTGGTAATAGTAGGTGCCTTTATCAAATTACAAAACAACTATGTCACCAGCCTACTGATATGGAAACACCTGTTAAAGATAAATTAGGGAATCCAATACCAACAGAAAAAGAACAAATGAAGAGATGGGCTGAGCACTTCATAGAGGTGCTAAACAGACCACCACCTATAGTAACACCTGATTTTAATAATGAAACACCCACAACCACCTTGCCAATAACTTGCGATGAATTCACGCTGGACGAGATCAAACAAGCCGTTAAAAGATTTAAAAATTTTAAAGCTGCTGGAGTTGACGAAATTTCAGGCGAAATGATTAAAGCAGTTAATGACAACAACCTCTTGAGAATTTTAGATATTATAAATGAAGTATGGAGAGAAGAACAACCACCACAACAATGGAAAGACAGTATTATTGTAAAGTTACCGAAGAAAGGTGATCTATCAGACTGTAATAACTGGCGTGGTATATCTCTATTATCAGTACCTGGAAAATTATTATGTTGCATGATGTTAGAAAGACTTAAATTGCATGTTGACGAAAAGATCAGAGAAGAACAAGCGGGTTTCAGGCCGAAACGATCATGTATTGATCAAATATTCACACTAAGAACAATTATAGAAGAATCAGTGGAAATGCAATCGCCACTTATTATCACCTTCGTCGATTTTCAAAAAGCCTTTGATAGTCTACACCGCCCATCATTGTGGAAGATACTTACACTCTATGGTTTTCCAACAAAATATGTGATTATAATCAAAGCGCTATATGACAATGCAAGATGTTGTGTTAGAACAAATAAAGGGAATACAGAATGGTTTACAGTAGAAACAGGGGTGAAACAAGGCTGTATTATGTCACCACTACTTTTTGGAATAGCTATTGATTGGGTTATGAGAAACTATACCCACAATGAACAATTGGGTATAAAATGGACAAATGGAAAATTCCTGGGGGACCTGGATTTCGCAGATGATTTAGCATTCTTAAGTTCAACACCCAGACAATCCCAAGAAGCAGTAAATAATTTGTGTCATCTTTCGGTTAAAATAGGTCTCCAAATAAATGCCTCTAAAACTAAAGTTATGAACTTTTCTAACGAGACCTTTAATATCATCCTGAACGGGGAAAAACTACAGAAAGTTGAAAGTTTCAATTATTTAGGCAGTAAAATGACTCAGGATGGTGACACAACAAGAGAAATTCATACTAGAATTGCTTTGGCAGCTAGCGCCTTCAATAGATTATCTAACATTTGGAAATTACGATCATTGAATATACATACCAAGCTTCGTCTGTTTAATTCAAATGTTATCTCAGTGTTAACATATGGCTGTGAGAGTTGGAAAATAACAAAATCATTGGAGAACAAGCTGAATACATTCGAGAACAAATGTCTTAGAAAACTCATGAACATCAGTTGGAAAGAATTCAAAACTAATCGACAAATAAGAGAAGACTCTAGGCAGAAATATGTCTCCCACTATATAAGGAAAAGACGATGGTCATATATCGGTCATGTCCTACGAATGCAAAACAACAGAATACCATTGCAGGCACTCACTTGGGTTCCTGAGGGTAAGAGGAAAAAAGGAAGACCAAAAGAAACACTCAGAAGAACAATAATAAGAGAAGGAAGAACGTTGGGATTAAACAATGTGCAAGAGCTAAGAGGAGTGGCGTCACAACATACAACTTGGAGAGCACTGGTTTCTGCCTTATGCGCCGTGTTTGGTGCTTAAAGAATTTATTATTATTATTATTATTATTATGTGAGTTTGCCAATTTGCCAAAGCAAGGCCCCAATGTGCTATCAGCTGATTGAGCCCTTTTCATCTTATTCGGATGAATTTATAATTTAGAGTCCCTCTCTTTGCATTTGGAGTCAGACCTGGTCTGGACGGCAGCCATAACCACAGGCTTTACCGGTTCTCCTAAAAAGACATTTCTATGCCCTAACATCAGGGGGTAGAAAAGATCCTCTAAAACTGCGGCATTGATTTCCCCTTCCGCATAGCGACAACTGACTTGAATCTGTGCTATAGGCAAAGTTAAGGGTAATGCTCTCTTGAGTGGCCATTGGATATCAACTGTTTCTGTGGTGAGTTGTTCGGGGTGCACTAGAGATGCAGAAACGACCGCGTCATTTGACAAACCTGTGTCATACATCCCCATGACTTGTTTGCCATTCACGGTCACTGTCTCCTGTATAGGTGGGTGATGGAGGCTATTCTGACTCACTGTCAGTTCCTTCTTGTCAACAGCCCTCACCTGCAAACATGCAACATGATGTCGATGGTTTTTTCCTTCTGCATTCTGCAGTATTGTGGTTGCTCATTTTACAAGTCTTACACTACTTTTCTCCCCGCCTCTGAGGTTGGAAAGCTGATCTCTGAGTAGTCTTATTGGCATAGTCTGGTTTGTCATGTTTTTTGAAGTTATGGTAAGGTAGATTCATTTGAGGGTCCGAGTGTGCCTGAGGTGTCAGCCTCGATAAGTCTTCCAGTTTGTTCCACCGGGATGAGTGATTCTCTGTTAGTGCTGCCTGATAACGTTCCGCTAACTGGACTATGGATTCTAAAGTGCTGGCTCCATTCTCTGTCAGGAATCTTCTCATGTCGGAAATCATGATGTCCTTCAGTTGTTCAATAATGGCCATTTCCTTCAGACCTTCCCAATCATGAGAAAAATTCCCTTGGGCGCCCCACTTTTCCATGTAGGAATCCAGTCTAGCAGCAAACTGAGCAAAGTTCTCTCCGACTTCCCTACTAGAGTTACGGAACCTCTTCCTGTATGCGTCAGTATGTAGCTCATAACGTATCAGGAGTGCCTTTTTCAGAGAGTCATAGTCTTCCTGTAAACCTGGAGGAAGCTTGCTATATACCTTATACGCAGTTCCTCTTAGCCCCTGTGACAGTTTTAGGTTCCACTTGCTCCTCTCCAACCCAAATGTGGTGGCAAACTTCTCAATGTTGCCAAAATACATATCGATCGAGTCGGCTTGCTCTGAGAAAGCTTCAAATGTAAATGCCAAGGGTCCTAAGTTTGACACGTTTGAGGATGGCAAAGGTCCTATGCTCCCCGTGTGCAAGGAGGGCATATCATCTGACCGTGGCGATAGGTTGTCTGATAATGTAGATGCTGTCGCACCGGCTTCCGGTTCAACTCTTTGAGTCTGTCCCTGTATCTCTAACTGCTTCATCTTCAGTGCATGGTCGCGTTCATCTCTCTCTTCTTTCCTTAGCTTATGCAGCTTTTATCCGCTCATCTATTTCTGCTAACTTTATTCGCTCTTTTCTTTCAGCTTTCGCTGTTTCTCTAGCGTAATGCTTATCTGTCTAGGCACTGATAAAATTAGCAAGGTCCACCCCACTTTATCCTAGATCTCTACCGGCCTCCCCTAGTGCTGCCTTAAGCTTAACTATTTCAGCCATCATTTTTTGCATGAAATTCTTAGAAAAAAATGTCTCTTTCTTAGAGTTAAACTGTGTACAAATACGTGTGTTGAAATGGCATACTGTAATGAATGAATGAATGTAGGTTATCCCAGAGGTATGATATATATATATATATATATATATATATATATATATATATATATAT
Source organism: Oreohelix idahoensis (assembly GCA_024509875.1). Classification (NCBI taxonomy): domain Eukaryota; kingdom Metazoa; phylum Mollusca; class Gastropoda; order Stylommatophora; family Oreohelicidae; genus Oreohelix; species Oreohelix idahoensis. Next base: position 61,073 of record JAMPIV010022947.1, on the reverse strand, counting down.
ATATATATATATATATATATATATATATATATATATATATATATATATATATATATATATATATATATAAATTAAATCCCAGACTGAGACCCAGAGTGGCGTAGCGTAAGAAGGATAATATAAATAAATAAAGTGAAGCTTTTCCGGGATCAACCACCGGCTGAAGGGAGACAAAGAGTGCAAATTCTCCTAACTGGACAAGGTGTGGAACAGTTTGTAAGGAAATATTTGGTCTCTCGCTACCGTAGTCCCCTTTTCAGTTATCTATTATTATTATCCTTAATTATTACTGGATTTATATGTTATAATTTACGATTCTCCCCCCCCCCCCCTTTCCCCTTATAAAGGAAGATAAACATCAGACAGTGTGTAACATCTAATAGAATGAACAAGACATGGGGTATATTATATATACCCAATTGGTTTATTAAAATTAAAATGAATGGATGGTGAGTGATGGTATTGTCGATGGAAATTGTGTGTATTCTGTATGTTATATACGTCTCACAATTCAAGTATTTTCCTCATCTGCTGGCTCGTGCTAAGACATTGATATGATGAGTTCCCTTTGAAACAGGAAGTTAACTTTTCAGCCCCTGGCTGATAGTGAAGCGTGGTGTATTGTCCTGTCTCCTTATGACGTTGCATCAGGTAGGTCTCGAATGGTGTGGATCTGCCTTCACTGTGCTCGACTCCGTATTCTTCTCTGAGATTGGACTGTTGTGCAAGTCTCCCTCATAGACTGAAGACAAATACGGCCTCATTAATTTCCTAGCTTGAGGAAGCCGTCTTTCCATAAGCCGTCCGTCTGCCAGTCATATCAGATTTTAGTCTCTAACATCATATGTCTAGAGCCTAATCTTGAAATCAAGTTTCGCCCCTTTCTGCTTTTTATTATTATATTTCACTGCCCAAGTGGCAGTATTATAATTCTTTACCAATTTAACGTCAGGTTAAAGAACCTGATATATCATATAACTGTCAGTTAAGCCCACCAAATTATCATGGAGCTGTTAGTTAAACACACTGAATTATCATAGAAATGTCTGGCGACAGTATTCTAGTTATGTGCCTCTAGCCTTATCGTCATGTCAATTATGATGAATTAACATATAATTGTCGGACACCAGTGTTATAGAATTATCTGGCGACCTTATCCCAACTCTTCATCTCTGGTTGAATAGTCATGTAAATTATGATGAATATTTGTCATGGTCTGTCAACATTATTGTTAATATTAATTTCCTCTAGTCGAAGCGTCGGGTCGAATACGATGAAATAATATGGAAATTAATATATATATATATATATATATATATATATATATATATATATATATATATATATATATATATATATATATATATATATATGTCGTGACACTCGCTTCTGTCATAAATTATGTTCGCACTTTTACCCGCCAACAGTTAACTTTTATCTGCATAAGTTAACTTTTATCCGCAATAGGAAACTTTCCTCCACAGTTGTCAAGTTTTATCCGCAATAGTTAATGACTCTCTCGTGGTCGACTTACAAGGGGATTGACATAAGTCTTGGGCCTGATCATGAAGGACATGTCACAGAGAGCTGAAATTTTGTATAGTGTTTATTCCTTTTCAGTATAGCCATCATCTGAATCGACACACTTCTGCCATCTCTGCTTGACCTTGAAAAGACCTTGGGAGTAGAACACCCTATTTTTCAAACTAAACCAGTCATCACTTGCCAGTATAACCTCTTCATCGCTGTCAAAATGATTTCCTTTTAGCTGTTTTTTAAGATTTGGGAATAGAAAAAAGTCTGATGGAGCCAAATCTGGAGAATATGGTGGGTGTGGAAGAATTTCAATATTCAAATCGTTGACTGCTAGCTGCACAAGCCGTGCTTTGTGAGAGGGCGCGTTGTCTTGAAGCAAAGGAAGATTTTGAGTGCGCGTTATCCCTCGTTTCCTGGTCACAACCTTTCTTAGTTTGGTGAGAAGATCTGCATAGTATTGTCCATTAACTGTGTTGCCACGAGGCAGATAATCTTTCAAAAGGACACCTTTGCCGTCCCAAAAAAACAGTCAGCATCACTTTTCCTGCAGATTTCTGCGCCCTCGGCTTGACAGGTGTTGGGGAGCCCGGGGTTTTCCATTGCATGCTGGCAATTTTGGATTCGGGGTCATAAAGGTGTACCCAAGTCTCATCTACTGTCACCATGGTCTCCAAAAAACTTTTTTGACTGACACTTTTTGAGCAACTGTTGACAGCAATTTACCCTCGTTTGCTTCTGTTCACGTGTCAACAGTCGCGGAACCCAGCGTGCACACACTTTTCTCATGTTCAGTCTGTTGTGTAAAATTCTATAAACTGTTCTTTCATTTAGTTTTACTCTACTAGCTATCTCCACAATTGTCATTTTTCGATCCTGGTCAATGATTTTCTTCACTCTTGATGCATTTTCATCGTTGCACTCTGAGGCTGGTCTACCAGATCTTGGCAGATCAGCAACATTTGAGCGGCCGCACTTAAACTGTTGACACCAGTTTTTTACCGAAGTATATGAAGGACGAGAATCACGAAACACTGGTTCCATCTCCCTGTGTATTTCTGTAGGTGTTTTTCCCTGAAACATCAGAAATTTTATCACAGCTCTGGCCTCCTTCTTTTCCATTGTTTTGTCAAATCTTAGGAGCAGCAGATCCGGTCAATAGGGTACATTGCGCCGTGCACCGTAGCGGGAAAACCCATTGAAGAAACAAACGCGTACTTCACACATTCAGTGCAAATATGATGAACTTTAAATGTGCCAAGTTTCATCTTCCTCCTTTGACTCCTTTATGGTCAAGCCCAAGACTTATGTCAATCCCCTTGTATATGAATTATTATGTTCTCAGCTGAAATATCGGTTAATTGTTATAATCTTTCATTCATAACCCTCCACTCCCAAAGGAGCATAGGCCTTCAACAAACACATGCCAAATCCTCCTGTCACGTGCCATCATCTCAAGTTCTTTCCACGTTCTCCTCATCATTTTCACCTCTGTTTCCAGCTCCCTTCTCCATGTGCTTCTTGGTCTACCTCTGCCTCTCTTGCCATGGGGGTTCCAGAACAAGGACTGCCTTGTAATGCTATCAACAGGTTTCCTCAGTGTGTGTCCTATCCATCGCCATCGTCTTCTTCTCATCTCTTGTTCCACTAGCACTTGTCTAGTTCTTGTCATCAGTTCTACGTTGGTAACCTTGTCATACCATTTTAATCCCTCTATTCTACGCAAGCACCCATTTATGAAAGTCTAGCTTTTTGGTTGTTGTCTTTGTTGTTCTCCATGTTTCAGAGCCATACAATAGGACTGACTTGACATTTGAGTTGAAGATTCTTATTTTCGTGTTGGACTTGATTTCTTATAATCTTTAACTGGTTTAAATTATTTTACATTATGTTTGTTTTTGTTTTAAATAATGTAATACACGCCTTAAAACATAAAAAGCAGACTAAATAAACTGTACTGTGTAAAATTAGATTTTTAAAAAGTAACAGGTTATCACCATCACGAAAACAGTCTAATGAAATACAGACACAAACGTTTAGGTAGTTGAATCAACTGTGTGTGTGCGTGTGTTAAATGCAAATGCTTTTATTTAACTACTGTAAAGATTGGTCCCTGTCTCGTGCTGATATGCAGCACATGAATGGGAAGAACTTTATAGAATCCGGATTATGAATGCACTATTTTACTTTAAAGATTATTTTGTCTGCACTAGTTAACACACAGTGAACAATTTTGTCAACGAATTGGCTCTTCTGTACATAATCGTAATCAGATGCAAGACTAAATGAAAATACTTGATGAGAAGTCACAGCAAGTGGGTCTGAAAATACACAGGGAGAAAACAAAGATGATGAGAGTAAATGCAGGAAACGATAACAATACTGTACATGGAGAAACATCACTACAAGATGTAGAATCACACACATACCTTGGCTGCAAAATAGACAAGTGGAGGAACAGACAGTGATATCGAAATAAGAATACAAAAGACTAGATCCGCTTTCATTGGATTGGGAAATATACTGAGATAAAAGAAGTCAAGTCCAACACAAAAATCAGAATTTTCAATTCAAATGTCAAGTCAGAACTCCACCTAGGCCGGTCCTAAGCCTAGCTGAAAAAGGAGGGCGGTAGCCCCTCCATCATGTAAAAGCACAGCAGGCCAATAACCTGTTTGCCTTACAACATGATTACAAGAAATGCAAAAGAGAAAACCGGATTGATTCTAAAGGCGACGATTTGGAGCGGATTACGACGTATGGAACACGGAATAGAAGGAGTATAAATGGGAAGGAAGAGTAGCTAGTGGAAGAGATAAGGAAAGCAAAACTAGAAATTCTGGCTTTAGCGGAAACAAAGAAAATAGGACAAGGAGTTATGGATCTCGATGGCGACACGCTGCTCCACAGTGGTGTCCCCACATCTAAAATAGCTAAAGGGGGTGTGGGTTGTATTGTGGCAAAAAACCAGAAGGATAGTTTCATCTTGTCTCGGAATGCATTATGGTCGTAAAACTAAAAGAAGGAGAAACGATAGTCAACTTTATCATTGTGTATGAGCCAAATGACGTTGAACGAGCAGAGGTCCAGGAGGAATTCTTCGAGATGCTTTATATGGACAGTGGATTGCTGCCTTGATGAAATTATCATGCTCGGAGATTTCAATGCCAGAGTTTTTGTTTTTTGGTTTTTTTTTTGTAATAAAGTTTTGCCTCGTTTTGGCGAGGCCGTCCAGTTCAACCTAGTCGGTTATATTAGGGCGCATATCCAAACACAAAAGACCCTTAGGTCCGGGAATGCCAGAGTTGGAAATGACCATACTACGAGTATATGGGGTGGAGTTATCAGAAGCTACGTAGAAGATACTCTTAATGACAATGGAACGTGACTCCTTAGATTCTGCACTGAGCAAAATCTGATCACATGTTGCACCGTAACAATAAAATAATAAAGAAAACACTACAAAAATGATGGTACTGTAAGGAAACATGTTATAACTTAGTAATAAAAATATTATAATGAAGATAAAAGAGTTACATTTTCATAATCACACAGTAACATTTTAGTTAACTCTTGAGACTCTATACCACTGCACTTATTTTATTGTAACATTCTTTCTTGAAATACAGAAGCTATAGCTAATTTTTCTTGTCTGAGATCTGAAAAAAATTTTGAAGGCCTTGCAGTGTATTTCGTATTACTATATATTGCAGTCTTAACTTTTACATTTCGCTTTTACTTTTCTGATCTCCTTCATTTCTTAAATAGAGGAATCATCATCATCATATGACGTATTCTTTCCAGAACGTTGTCTCCATTACAGCTGCTCTGAACGCACAACGATTCTGGGCAAGTCGACCTGCATCAGCCAAAGACAAGTTCAGACTCTCTGTGATGTCCTGGGTCCACCGTCGTCTAGGTCGACCCCTTCCCCTTTTTCCAGGGACCATGCCTTCCATCACTGTTTTTTCCAGGCTATTATGTCTTTTTATATGACCGAAAAATTTCAGCTTCCTTATTGCGATGGTATTTAGGAGCCAATGTTCCTGTACGTTTAGTGAGTGCAGTACTTCTCTGTTGGTATTTTTTTTCTGTCCAGGGTATTCTCAACATCCTTCTGTAGCATTCCATTTCGAATGATGTAATCTTTTTTGCAACTGTTTTATTGAGTGTCCAAGGAATATCAAAGATAAATCTGTCTCGATAACACTCATTAATCTGAGTTCAGTTGACGTAATATGCAGGAACACTGCTTACATGGATTTAATGCTTTAATAAGACTGGTACATTTTGGTGACATTTAGAGTTTATATGGAATAATTACCAACAATAGTATTTGTCCTTTCATTTCTTGTGCAGTTTGTATTAGTATACGTAAAAAAAAAACCCTGATATTTCATAAATTTTTGTTTGAACACACTGTGGACAGCAGTTTTATAATTCTGATGAGTCGGTTGATACACTATAGAATTTCTGCAGATACGCCATAGCTTTTTTTGCTTTTAGTTTCCGTAGGTTACATCCACGTAGAACAGTAGCAAAGGAATTGTATTGTGTCTATAAAGCTACTCACAACAAAGCAACCACAAACTGACAGTTGTAGATCTTTGCATTCTGGACTATATTATTGTTGTTTCTAATAAGATATAGTGATATGAAAACTTTCTATAAATTTCACATATTTATTTGAAACCAAAATGATGTGACAGCAATGAGATAACGAAGCAGTAAGCATCCGTACGCTTGTGTTATTTATCCTTTATGATTTTTATTTTTAGTTGAATCTTAGCGTATAATTTGTTTAGTTTTCTAAATATGACTGTTGGTGATGAAACAAATATTTCTTTAATGTGCTTCTTTGAGTCCAAAATAAATTTTTTACCCGTGATTTATTATTTAGTATTTGGTATCTCATACATGATTTGTTACTGTCAAATAAGCTTTTCTGATGTACTTTATTATTTCTTCCATCCCATGTTCAAATGTGATTCAGTTTTTTCATTCATAATTTACTCTTTATAGTGTACGTAATTAGAAATAATTCATAATTTGTGTTAACACTTTTTTCACATATTGCTATTTTTTTCTGTTATCAGCTGATGAGGCTGTATTACAGGATGTTTTAACCAGAGTTGGAGTTCTCGAAAAAGCCACGCATTCTCTTTGTGTAAGGACAGACGACATTTCCACAAAACAAACAGAAGTCCACAAGAAAGTGAAAAAGATGTCAAACAAGCAGTCTGAAGTGGACAAGAAAATCCACAAGTTTGGATCAAAATGTAACAAGTCAAAAAATGAACAAAGTAAGATACTTACGGAAATCAAAGAAGAAATTTACAAAGTTACTGACAAACGAAATAAAATTCAAAAGCTTACAGCAAGACATCAACGTTTGAGAAAGCAAGTGGAAAGGCCCTCTGCTAAGCAGGACGAAATGCAAGATGAAAATTACTTTAACAATATCTTTGAAGATCTGAAAATGGATGTTGTTGCTATCTGTAGTTAAATAGAATACATGAAGTCTCAAGTTCATTTACTAAGGTCTGCTCTTCATAAAAGGATTCAGCTGTGACAGATCTCTCAACTAAAACTAATTCATTGGAAATAGTTACAGAAGATCTGTCTGAAAAAGTCATAACAATCATGGAAGCACTTGAAATCATCTCAGCATGTCAGGAGAAAAATGCGTTAACTCAGAAAGGAGAATTCGAGGTGCTTGTGAATGATAAATTAGCACTGGCAGAAACTGCATTCCAGAACGATCTAAAAGAAGTCCACAAGCAGTTGAAGGATACTAAATCCAATGTAATGATTAACTCTTCCTTTGTAACCTGTTTCATTATTAAGCGCTATACTGTTGGTGTTTTTAGTGATTTAGAGTGTAATGGTGTTCTTTTTTTAACAACTGTTGTTAAGATATCATCATCATGTGACGTATTCTTTCCAGAACGTTGTCTCCATTACAGCTGCTCTGAACGCATCACGATTCCGGGCAAGTCGACCTGCATCGGCCAAAGACAAGTTCAGACTCTCTGTGATGTCCTGGGTCCACCGTCGTCTAGGTCGACCCCTTCCCCTTTTTCCAGGGACCATGCCTTCCATCACTGTTTTTTCCAGACTATTATGTCTTTTTATATGACCGAAAAATTTCAGCTTCCTTATTGCGATGGTATTTAGGAGCCAATGTTCCTGTACGTTTAGTGAGTGCAGTACTTCTCTGTTGGTCCTTTTTTCTGTCCAGGGTATTCTCAACATCATTCTGTAGCATTTCATTTCAAATGATGTAATCTTTTTTGCAACTGTTTTATTGAGTGTCTAAGTCTCGCAGCCGTATGTTGCTACTGGGAATATACATGCTCTGATCAGTTGTAACTTTGTTTCTTTGCTTGTGCCTTGCCATAGGTTTTTCATCTGTATTAGTTTATGTGAAGCAATTGCAAGTCTTCTTTTAATTTCTACTGCACAGTCGTCAGAGCTGTTGATGATTGATCCTAAGTATTCGAATTCATTAACACTTTCCAGTTCTTCGTTATCAATTTCAATTTCTGGTTTGGTCTTTACTTTGTCTGTTGTCAATATGTTAAGATATAGTTTAAAAAAATATTTTTTTATGCTATAAGCGCACGTGAGTGAGTTAAAGAAAGTATATATTACATTCAAAAGCTATTGTTGTTATATCACTAGGCCACAGAGTGGCGAAATTGATTAATATTGTTAGTATGTGCCTAGTACTTAACGAAAGTCGCAGAAACATTTGTGAAATAAATCTTGTTTAATGCTTATGTCGTGGGGCAGATAATTAGTGAACTGTTTCCATGTTTCTGCTATTCCAGTCTTCTGTACACATTCCCGTTACCTTTCAATTGTGTCAGTTAGTGTCGCTCTTCTGGCAAGAGTCCGGAAACTGCCAGTCTGCCTAAACACCTGCTCTCTTCTAGTGTGGCAGCCAACTCTTGTATTGTTTCAAGTATGTCACTGCCTTCTTTTCTACCCAGGTTCATTACTTCAACGGTGAACGACGAAAACGTATAAACAGACTGAGTGTAACACCAATACATTTATCCACGTAACTCTGTATGAAGATGGCTAAGTCCTGGTCTCGTTGGAAAACAGTTTATTTACAAAATGTACATTGGTTGTCATATAGCATATCGACCATCAAACTTGGTCTTGTAGAACAATTTCATTGAATACAGAGTCTACTTGATTATGACTACTGAGCTTTCTATCTAACGCTCTCGTTGATAATTCTGTCTGATTCAATATTTATGACTTCCTTGACTAATATCGTCTATTCGTATATTCTTAGAAAGTTCAGGTTATTGATTGTTAATACCGGGCATCTCCGGGGATGAATATTTTTCCTGATATTCTAACTATCACTGGCCTCCCAAGGCTGACCCACTGAACTTCTTAGCTATCGAATCTCTACATACCTCGTCAAGATGATCAATTCTCTTGGTCACGAATTTCCTTCATAAATTCGTTCTTTTCTTGTCTGCTTATTGTAGTTATTATCTTCTACTGAATGATGCCGCTGAGTCTGTCCACCACAGATCACCGAGTTAGCAAACTTCGATGAGCAAGCATATGTCTGCCAAGATGGCGGGTTCACCTTGCACAACAGTTATCTAGATTCGTGCGACCTGCCTGTCTCACCGGCGCTTCTCGAATGTCTCTGTGCTCAACTGCCCCATAAGAGCGTGCACCGTGAACTCTATTCACTAATCTAACCTTCATCCGGGAGGTTTTATGCGCACCTACCTCGGACAACCTTCTTGCCCTTTATCTTACTGCTTATACCTAACTGCCCTAGTTTAAACGATCAAATGCTTCTCCTGCCACATTATTATCTTTCCCTCTAAAAAAAAAAGTATCCTTGGGAGAAATGTTTACTTCCCCTTTTCGAACACTTATCTTCCCGAACTATCTACTCCCGTTACATGATTTAAATACATAATTCTGACATGTGATTACATTTCCACTTCTTTAGTGGTCTTTATTTTTCCATGTCAGTCACATATCATCATTTTCTTATGAAACAACATCTCGTCATACCAAAACTGGAGAATTACTCTTTTCCGTCACTTTTCTTAAGTGACCTTTAATTCCTCTACATTTATGACTGTTCTTACCCTTGTCATTCGCTCTCACATTCTGCCCCCTCTGTACATATCCATACAAAGTTTATTACCTTTTACTCATCCAGTCACTCCTATTGTCATGTAAACCCTTCATTCAGTATTTTTTTTTTGTCACCATACACCTGGTGTGAATTGTTTGGCCTTTTTCTTCTCTCGTATAAAGCCTAAACATGTCTTCTGTCGTGTCGTTCTATATACATATTTCATGATTGCGTGAGCCATTTAACTATCATGGCATCACTGAATTGCTATCTTCCTGTACACCCTTTCTAACTAGACTTCTGTCCTTAGTCTCCTACGTGGAACGTTCCCTCCAGGAACACCTTTCTGCTACCACCTTACGACCTCAGTCAGACTTATTCTTGACTAATATGTATAGCTACGTCTATATGTCTAGGGTTATGAGTGTATGATGTAGTGTAAGTACAAGTACTACAACCACATTTAATTACTAACATATATATATATATATATATATATATATATATATATATATATATATATATATATATATATATATATATATATATATATATATATATATATATCTGACTGAGTCAAGACTACAAACACAAACAGACTGACACTCTAGGAAATATATCTTATAGAAGTCTGTGTTAAAAGTTTGGTAAAATGGTTATTTACAATTTATTTGGCCTGATCAGAATTTTCTGCATCAGGTCCAACAACCAAAATTGATATTATGAATGTATTTATAACAATTTACATACTACCATGGATCTTCTGTCCATTCAAATTATAATACGACAATCAAAATATGTGTATCTATGTTCACTACGTTACTGACACTGGTAATTAATAGTATGGGTGGGGTACTGTCATCATTCCCTCTTTCTCTTTTAAACAATATCTTGAAATTTTACTTCAAACAATTTATTGGAAGGTCTTTATATGCAGAACTATAATGTTCTATAGTTATAGTATTTTAGTAGTGGATAAACTGAGTGCCGACATGTATGGCACTTATCTAGATGATAGATGTTGCTGTCATTTTCACAGGCTCTCTGGTATGACCACGCTGACAAGGTTCCTGGTGCAGTAACTAGACCTCAGGGTCCAAATAATAGGTTTCTTTAATATACTGCAACAACGCCACCAGGGTTCTGGTACCCACACTGTACCAGAACAAAACCTCTGAAACAACGTTATGATTCTTAAAAACACATCTATATTCTCTTTTACATGTAATAATTTGCATAAAGAAAAAGGTCAGATCTCTTTGACCACCTCATACCACTCTGAGATGACAATGCATTACCAGTGCCCCTATTCTGTTCCTAAAGGGCTACAACGCCTCTGACACTGCAAAATGATGATCTCCCATAAGATAACGTGGGTTAGCTTTCCCACTGGCAACTGTGGAAATCATTTTCAGTTAAGCAATACACATTAATTTTACTGCTTTTACTGCTTGAACACAACCCACAGGTCCTGCATAACTCTGCTGGGGACTCTGTACTTAGTCGAAAGCCTTCCCAATCGAGCATTATCGCAGACACCAATTTTATTGTAATAACAAAATTAATAAATTCCTTCCTTACCACAATTCAAAGAAATATCACAAACGTACGTTGAATGGCTTTAGCATAAATAATAGTTTAAATTCAGCTTTGCCTTCTGTTCAGACTGCCAATGGGTAATAACACACTTGGTACTGCTGAGGACAACGCAGCTTGCTTCTAGCATATTTCTTTTCAACTGGCGCTGAGCTGTAAACGCTTTTTGCCAATATGCCTAGACCGGCCCAATCACAGCGAGGGTCTAGCATTTCAATTTTCAAACATTTAAAAAAAAAAGAAAAACACTACTTCACACTTCTTAGGAGTGATTTTTCTACATATAGATTGTATCTTTTCTGCCCAACCAATACTCTCTGTCTACCCTCCTATACCCTCCTTTCAAACTATCGTTCCCAATAACGTTACCGTTAACTAGCAATGACACAGTCCGTTCGTCTACGCGTTTCCAGTCAAATAGTATTTTCTCATTTACTTAGCTAATAATTTGACTACCATTAATATTAAAACATATTTGTGCTCAGAATACACTAAGCTACATGAATATATAATTTTTATAACAATATTCATTTGCGTTTAGATTTTCAGTTTTGTCACTGACAGTCGTTAATTATAACTTTATACATAAGTCTACCATCTTTTCCCCCTCCTTCTGTCTCACTTTTTAATTTTTCAAATAAACCAACTTGTTTTTGTGATGTCACAACTACACTACGCGTCGAGAATTTAAACTGTCTGTGTGTGTATATCATTTAGCTTGGCCACAACGTGTATATACTAGTTAGTCTCGCGTGCAGAACGAAGCGGGTTTTGGCAAGGCGATGGTAGCATTTTGTGTTAATGTATTACAGTCGTCTCGTTATTGCTACTTAGAAAAAGTCCAAAAGACTACCAAATTTTGCGTTACTGTTGACAGATTACGTTACTTCAGACAGCAGTTTGGCGTTACATTCCCAACAAATCGTTCATTATAAGGCTAGGCTGCATTGTGTATGCAGCAGATCTGGCCAAATGTTAAATATTAGTACAGTAGACATTCAAAAATCCGGCAACCTCCGGACCTGAGGAGTGCCGGATTTTTGAAAATGCCGGATTTTTTATGGTTATATATTTAACAGAAAATGACTACCTGTACACTTTATTTGCGATCGACAATGCACGATGTTTACGTTTTACACCACTTCTGTTATTTGCTGAATCCATAATAAATGGCAAATAAATGATAAAATGAGAAGGAATGAACAGGAATGTGTTAGATGCATCAAAACATAAACTTACAGTGGGCGCCAACGCGGTAAATCGTTCCATGCCGGAAATCTGAAGGAACCGGATTATCGATGGCATTTTTGCAACAAAACCGAAACTAAAAGGCCGTGGGATCGCTCTGTAGGCTTTAGCACTGCACAAAGGCAGCGTTACTGGCGTGTGAGAACATCACCGTCAGACACAATAGGGCGGATATATTTATTATCATTTTATGACTAAAATCTTACTGAAATGAGCGATTATTCTCGCAGATTTTACTACACACCTCCCATCCTAAAACATGCATTCATTTGCAGGTTATAATCTGCGAGATAACTTAGCTCAATGAAGTCTTACGTGTTTTTCTGATCTTCACCATAAGGATGTCTACTCAAAAAGTCTGCACCTATGTTCTGATGGCCGGAAATATATTATATCAAAAATGAGAATGGCTGCAGCAATAAAGACCATCTCAATAATCTGGAATTTTCATGCTTGGCCTGTGATAAGAACACGAGAGGAGAATGATCCGTTTGGACCACAAATGTCCTGCCATATAAATAAATCTGGAATTTCTTTATCGCCCATATCAGAGCGAGACATTCCTTTTCACTTGTTGAATAATTTTTTTCCGCCTTGTTCAACTTGCGGCTTGCATAAGCGACTGGGTTCAATTTTCCATCTTGGGAGGAGGACCTTTGCAACAATGTAGCGCCTAGGCCCACATTGCTTGCGTCACTTCTCACGATAAATTCTTGATTCAAGTCAGGCAATTGCAATACTGGCCTGCATGTGAGTTTTTCTTTTAACTCCTGGTAAGCCAATTCATACTGAGCTGACCAATTTATAGTATCAGGTTGACCTTTGCGAGTTAAATCCGTCAGAGGAGCACATATAGAGTTAAAATATTTAATGTACTTTTGGTAGAAACCACACAACGACACGAAAGATCGCACATCTTTTTTTTGTGTGTGGTCTAGGTGCTCTTTTTAATTTTTCCAGATTCTTGGGATCAGGGGTCATGCTACCCTGATGTACGGTATGTCCCAAGAATTCCAACTCTTTAAAACCAATACAACATTTTGTTGGCCTAGCGGTTAAGTTAGCCTCTCTGAGTCTATCAAACAGCATATTCAAAGAGGTAACGTGTTCCTCAAATGTTTCCGTAGCAATGAGGATATCATCCATAAAATTCGAAATACATGGATTTTTCAGGGGATCCAGCAATTTTCGCATCATCCTAGAAAACACACTCGGGGCATTTTTCAACCCAAACGGTAACATGTTGAACTCATAATGACCTTCCGAGGTGCTAAAGGCTAAATAAGGTCGAACCTCAGGCTTTACTGGAATTTGGTAATAGCCTTTGCTAAGATCCACCTTAGAAAAATATTTTGCCCTGTTCAGCCTGGCAAATAGTTGAGTAGTATCAGGTAATGGATCCACCTGACCTTCTGTGACAGCATTCAGTTTCCTGTAATCTATGCACAGTCTATGTTCTCCCGATGGTTTCCGCAACAAAACCACACAGGAACTATAAGGAGACTCACTGTGAGAAATAATCCCTTCTTGTAACAAATAATCAATCTCCTCTTTCAAAGCTTTTTCCTTAGCGAAAGGAATAGAATAGGGCCTCATACAGATAGGTGCTGGGTCTAGTAGTTTCATATCATATTCCAACAAATTTGTGTGCTCCGGTATATCCGTTAATACATCTGTATGTTTCTCAAGGACCTGTTGAACCTTCTCCTTCTGTCCTTTTGTCAGGTGATTACTGATCTTCACCTGTGCAAACGTTTCACTGGTTTTCAGTGGATATTCAACTGAGGAGAGAGGGTCATTTTTCATTTCGGTTGCGATAGACAAGGCCAATAGGTGTGTTCCTTCCTGGATTTGTCTGTCCAGATATTTCTTCAAAAGGTTCACATGATAGACTTTTTCCTTTCCCTTTTTGTCTATCTTATAATTTGTTCTGGATACCTTTTCCAAAACTGTATATGGCCCTTGCCATCCGATCTGAAGTTTATTGTGGCTGCCTGGCAATAGAAGAAGCACCTCTCCCCTACCGCAAGTTCCCTATCCTTCGCTTTCTTATTATAATAAGCAGCATGCTTTTTCCTGGCTTGTCTCAAATTATTATTTGCCAGTTTCCAACTAGTTTTTAAACGGGTGGTCAGTTCGTTCACATATTGATATGATGAGGTAACAGTCTCCTCTGCCTTCTCATCTGTCCAGGTCCTTAACAAAGCTTCCAACGGACCTTTTATTGGCCTCCCAAATAACAGGGTTGCGGGTGCCATTCAGGTTGAATTATGTGGAACTTCCCGGTACGCAAACAAGGCGGCGGGCAAGTATTGGTCCCACGTATCAGGTTTCTCATGTGCCAGCTTTCTCAGGATAGAAATGAGAGTCCCATTGAACCTCTCTACCTGGCCGTTCCCTTGGGGGTGATACGAAACTACAATGGAAGTGCTTGGCTTGAAACAACTTGAAAACCTCTTCTGTTAGTTTCCCCTTGAACTGAGAGCCATTATCAGTCAAGATTTGATGCGGGAATCCTAACCTTGTGAATATCGTAAGAAATGCCTCTGCCACATGTTTCGAGTCGATTGATGACAGGGCTACCGCCTCTCCCCACATAGAACAAGTGTCTACTAGAGTAAGGATGTAACTGTTCCTCCTCTTGGTCCGAGTGAGAGGTCCCACAATATCCACTGCAACTCTCTCAAAAGGGGTTCCCACTATGGGCATTTCCCCTAGAGTTGCTGGAGCAGTCCAATGCTTTGGAGCTACTCTCTGGCATTCTGGACAGGATTTTACATATCTCTTTATGTCTTCCGTTATCCCTGGCCATAAATAATGACAAGCTATACGCTGTCCTGTTGCACTAATCCCCATGTGACCACTGAAGGGGATAGTATGACCCAACTCCATCACCTTTTCTCTATATGAACTGGGAAGGACCAGCTGACCGTGACCAGCTGAACCAGTGCCGGCCTTCCTATATAACAATTTATTCTTCATATAGAATTCTCCTTTATTAGGAGGAGTATGGCTCCTAGGTAGTTTTTTAAAACAAGGCTTGAGTGACCCGTCTTCAGCCTGTGCTTTCCTCATCTCCTCTGGATGAGTGTATATTGGCTCATCTTCTTCCTTTCTGGATTGTGAACGGGTCTGGACCGCTGCCAAGACCACAGGTCTCTTAGGATCCCCCAAGAAGACATAACGACACCCCAATATCAAAGGGTAGATGGGTGCGTCTATCACTGCTGCTCTGATTATCCCTTCCACATAGCGAGTTTTCACTGTTATTCTTGCAATGGGAAGTTTCATGAGTGGTAGGTCCGTGGTCGCCCCTTGTATCTCCACTGTTTCTGTGGTATACTGATCTGGGTTCACCAAGTGCGAGCTCACGACAGCATCAAAATCCAAACCTGTATCATAGAGGCACCTAATGGTGACATCATTGCATACAACATCCTCACAAACTGGGGGGTGATAAGGTTCCTGCTGTCCAGTAGGTTTGTCCTTTACTTCCTTGTTTCCCCTAGTCATAGCAGCAAATCCAGAAGGTTTATTTTTACAAAATTCGGTGTTATGGTTGTCCTTCCTACAATGTTTACACCACCTCTTTCCTTGGTTAAAAGGTTTTCTTTCATCATTCTTTCTGTCATTGAAATGTGAGGTTTTATTTTTATAGTCATTACGTGGTCTATCAAAATTGTGCCTACCTTTGTTACCTTGATCTTTGTTGTCAAATCTGTTAAAGTTTTGTGGAGCCTTACCACTGTCTACGTGTTTCTTTTTAGTGCCAGCTACCTCTGCCTGGGCTGCCTGATACCTCTCAGCAACATTTATTATCTCACCCAGCCTCTCCGCGCCCTGTTCCATGAGAAACTTTCTCATGTCTGGAGCCATGGACTCTCTCATCTGTTCAATGAGTATCATCTCTTTGAGATCTTGGGTTTTCCCCAAAGTAGCCCATTTCTCCATATACGTTTCTAACCGGGCGGAGAACTGGTGATAGGTCTCACCCGACAGTAGCCTGGCATTCCTAAATTTCTTTCTATAAAACTCTCCGTTCTTTTCGTATCTTAATAATAGAGCCTGCTTCAACATGTCATAATTTTCTTGGTCATCCCTGCTCATTTTAGCAAAAACTTCATAAGCTGTTCCCCTAAGACCCTGGGATAACTTTAGGCTCCACCTCTCTCTCTCTCTAACCCATACGTGGTAGCCAAAAGTTCAAACCTACCTAGAAAACTTTCTATGTCATCGTCTTTCTCAACAAAATGGTCTAAATGAAAACCCATAGCTGAGTTAGAGGCCCCCTGACTAGCAGTAGCATCACTATGGCTGTAACCATAGTCAGGAGCATGGCCCTGCAACTCCAGCTCGCTGAGTCGCAGCTCATGCTCCTTCTGTAATCTTTTATCTTCTGAATCCCTCTCAGCCTTTTTCTCTTCTGCTTCCCTTTGCAGTCGTTTTTCCTCTTTTTCTGCCTCCAATTTTCTCTCCTCATATTGGAGCTTCTTAATTTCAGCCTCTCTATCAGCCTCTAATTTCTTAATCTCCCTAGCCTCTTCTACCTGTATTCTCCTTTCTTCAGCTAACCTATGTTCTTCCCTAGTAATAAATTTATCACATTCTGAGGTGACATAGTCAATCAAGACTTGACCCTCCATATTCATCTCCCTGGCAGTCTGCACAGCCGCAGATCTGAACTTAGCTAAATCAGCCATATTATCTCAATTAAGGTTAGCAATATACCAAGGTAACTTAATAACTCTAATATAACAACAACACTAAGCACTAACAGTTCATCCACTATTTCACAAGATACTTTTAATCTTATTTTATGAGATTCCCATACAATTTTAGGGGAAGTTTTACCCAGTGCAAAGTTAAAATCCCGGAACAGGACCCCAATATATGTGGTGGATTTGATGTTATAAGATGTTATTCCTAATGTACTGAATGAGGTCAGCTGTGAAGGTTCCTGATTATAATAAATGTTGGGTTGATTTATCAGAACACCTTTCTGCTACCACCTTACGACCTCAATCAGACTTATTCTTGACTAATATGTATGTTAGCTACGTCTATATGTCTAGGGTTATGAGTGTATGATGTAGTGTAAGTACAAGTACTACAACCACATTTAATTACTAACACACACACACACACACACACACACACATATATATATATATATATATATATATATATATATATATATATATATATATATATATATATATATATATGACTGAGTCAAGACTACAAACACAAACAGACTGACACTCTAGGAAATATATCTTATAGAAGTCTGTGTTAAAAGTTTGGTAAAATAGTTATTTACAATTTATTTGGCCTGATCAGAATTTTCTGCATCAGGTCCAACAACCAAAATTGATATTATGAATGTATTTATAACAATTTACATACTACCATGGATCTTCTGTCCATTCAAATTATAATACGACAATCAAAATATGTGTATCTATGTTCACTACGTTACTGACACTGGTAATTAATAGTATGGGTGGGGTACTGTCATCATTCCCTCTTTCTCTTTTAACCAAGATCTTGAAATTTTATTCCAAACAAATTATTGGAAGTTCTTTATATGCAGAACTATAATGTTCTATAGTTATAGTATTTTAGTAGTGGATAAACTGAGTGCCGACATGTATGGCACTTATCTAGATGATTGATGTTGCTGTCATTTTCACAGGTTCTCTGGTATGACCACGCTGACAAGGTTCCTAGTGCAGTAACTAGACCTCAGGGTCCAAATAATAGGTTTCTTTAATATACTGCAACAACGCCACCAGGGTTCTGGTACCCACACTGTACCAGAACAAAACCTCTGAAACAACGTTATGATTCTTAAAAACACATCTATATTCTTTTACATGTAATAATTTGCATAAAGAAAAAGGGTCAGATCTCTCTGACCACCTCATACCACTCTGAGATGACAATGCATTACCAGTGCCCCTATTCTGTTCCTAAAGGGCTACAACGCCTCTGACACTGCAAAATGATGATCTCCCATAAGATAACGTGGGTTAGCTTTCCCACTGGCAACTGTGGAAATCATTTTCAGTTAAGCAATACACATTAATTTTACTGCTTTTACTGCTTGAACACAACCCACAGGTCCTGCATAACTCTGCTGGGGACTCTGTACTTAGTCGAAAGCCTTCCCAATCGAGCATTATCGTAGACACCAATTTTATTGTAATAACAAAATTAATAAATTCCTTCCTTACCACAATTCAAAGAAATATCACTAACGTACGTTGAATGGCTTTAGCATAAATAATAGTTTAAATTCAGCTTTGCCTTCTGTTCAGACTGCCAATGGGTAATAACACACTTGGTACTGCTGAGGACAACGCAGCTTGCTTCTAGTATATTTCTTTTCAACTGGCGCTGAGCTGTAAACCCTTTTTTTTGCCAATATGCCTAGACCGGCCCAATCACAGCGAGGGTCTAGCATTTCAATTTTCAAACATTTAAAAAAAAGAAAAACACTACTTCACACTTCTTAGGAGTGATTTTTCTAAATATAGATTTTATCTTTTCTGCCCAACCAATACTCTTTGTCTACGCTCCAATCAGATTCCAATTACTCCTATGCCTCCTTTCAAACTATCGTTCCCAATAACGTTACAGTTAACTAGCAATGACACAGTCCGTTCGTCTACGCGTTTCCAGTCAAATAGTATTTGCTCATTTACTTAGCTAATAATTTGACTACCATTAATATTAAAACATATTTGTGCTCAGAATACACTAAGCTACATGAATATATAATGTTTATGACAATATTCATTTGCGTTTAGATTTTCAGTTTTGTCACTGACAGTCGTTCATTATAACTTTTTACATAAGTCTACCATCTTTTCCCCCTCCTTCTGTCTCACTTTTTTAATTTTTCAAATAAACCAACTTGTTTTTGTGACGTCACAACTACACTACGCGTCGAGAATTTAAACTGTCTGTGTGTGTATATCAGTTAGCTTGGCCACAACGTGTATATACTAGTTAGTCTCGCGTGCAGAACGATGCAGGTTTTGGCAAGACGATGGTAGCATTTTGTGTTAATGTATTACAGTCGTCTCGTTTGCTACTTAGAAAAAGTCCAAAAGACTACCAAATTTTGCGTTACTGTTGACAGATTACGTTACTTCAGACAGCAGTTTGGCGTTACATTTTTAACAAATCGTTACTTATAAGGCTAGGCTGCATTGTGTATGCAGCAGATCTGGCCAAATGTTAAATATTAGTAGTACGTTTGAAACCGAAACTAAAAGGCGTGTTAGATTTTTACTGGGGAATCGTTCTATAGGCTTTAGCACTGCACAAAAGGCAGCGTTGCTGGCGTGTGAGAACATCACCGTCAGACACAATAGGGCGGATATATTTATTATCATTTTATGACTAAAATCTTACTGAAGTGAGCGATTATTCTCGCAGATTTTGCTACAATATATTTCGGAGAAAAATTTTTTTATTTCTCACCAAAATCTTCACAAAACTCCGGCCATCTGTCTCCTTATTTCCACTCTCATCTCTTATCCATTTCCCTATGGTTCTCTGCTGTGTTCGGTGGAGAATGACTCCACTAAAAGTCTCCTCACGACTTAGTTGACGCCGCCATTTTTATTCCTCTCCTTCCATCGTTTATCCGCTTCTGACAATTCCCTCCATCTAGTCTGACTCGTTATCTCCGCATAACGTCTCCACGTTTCCGCCATGTTCGCAAGTATTCCATCCAGGCTGTGTATTGGGTACTCACGTTCTCTACTCCTACTTCTATATTTTCTCCCTTCTTCCTTGATTCTTCTACTATTCTCTCCTCTTATGTAAGTCCTTTTGAGTCTGTGACTACCGTCACTCTTCAGACACCACACTGTCTGAGTCACACGACACCGATTCTGAAGACCATCTCCGTCTACTGCTATGCTCTGTTTCATTAACAGTCTTTCGACTTCTCCTCCTGGTCGATCTATCCTCTTCTTTGTAATCTTTCTTCCCTGTGTCCTCCACATCCGCCTCTTCATCCAATATTTCGATCACAAGCTTGTGAACTTCTTTTTCCATTTTTGATAAGTCTGTATCAAACTTTACTTCCAGCAGTTTCCGCACCTTCTTTGTTGACAAGATGTTGAGGTCAGCTCCTTGTAGGGTGCCTTTTATTGCTTTCTTCAACTCATTTACGCTTGGTTGAGCCATTTTGATCATTTTCGTCGTCTTTATCTGATTTATGCATCCATTCTGTTCTCATTTCTCGGCCAATAACTTCTATTGCCTTCGTCGTCCGCTGTATAATCGAGCTCATCCGAACTGAAACCTTGATCATAGTCCACAACTCTTCCCCACTTGACGAATCGGATTCTGATTGAATGTCAAGCTGGTACTTTTCGTGTACTGTATATACTCCTTCCTGTCCCGCCTTCTTCTCCAAGTCTTCAAATTGTTTTTACTAATCTGCGCAAAGTGCCGTTACTTCTTCTATTTCCGTTGTACCACTATTCCCTTCTTGATCTTTGTTACCTCTCCTATTTCTCTCCTTGCCTCGACTATGAGATCGGTATTCTTTTTTATCTTTATTTCTGCTTCTATTGTCCTTTTTGAACTGTTGAAATGTTCTATCAATATATCTATACAGTGTGGCTATCTCTCCGACTTCTGTTCCTCTCATGACGCCTTTATCATTTTGTGCTGGCCCCAAGTGTGACACTTCAGTATCTATCTCCGTTTGTGTTCCGGCAATAATCATCTTTGTTTTCTTCGCTTCTGGTTCTTGTATTATTGTCTTAGCTTGATTATTGTTCATAGGGGTCAATTGTGTCCTATTAGTTTTTACATCACTGTCCTGTTAATGTTTGTTAACAGTGTTTCTCCATTGTTTTAATAGCTTTATATGTGCTCTTCGTCCATCTTATGTTATTATCATACATCTTTGTTGGTCACTCGTAACATTATTTATTTCCCATATCTTTCCTTGTTTTATTCCATTGATAAAATTTCTCACTGCAATGCGACAGTGCCTTTTATTGAGACTGCTCCAGTGTCTGTCTACAGTGGCCGCGTGACACGTTTTGTTGCTGTTGTCTTTACTCCAGTGTCTAGTGTATGGAGTCCAATGGTGTCTCTGCTTATACTGATATTTGTGAGGATCACCTGCAAATAAGTCAATATTACCTTTTATGCTCGAATACCTGGCGCTGTTGTCAACCTTGGCTAGTGTGTCCTTAATCGCCTTTACAAGGTCTAATGTCTGACTGTCCTGCTTGTCGTAACGTGTCTGTTCGCTCTGTTCCATCATAAATCTGAAAATAGTCACTTATTTCAAATGCTAATTTAAACTATCTTGTACCTGAAAATCAAAAGAAATTTTTATATTAGTCTTGGGTTTCTTGAAAGACAATGTTATGGTTTAAAAAAAACAACTGAATGCATACACTGTTACAATTCAATATTACTGACACTACAATACTAATTTTTTTTTTTTTTCGTACGCCCGCTAATACTCGAGGCGAAATCTCAGGTTATTATTAATGTCTAACCTGACATTGATTTTACGTGAGTATCCCTTTTTTTCTTGTACAGAGACAGGTGTCCCTCGCCATTCAGGCAGATACTCGCCGATTTCGGAGGTACCCATTAGAGCTGGGTCGGCTCAGGAGCCGCCAATCCCTGGTCGACGACACTCCTTCAAATATTCTTGCCAGGTCTCGAGTTAATCCAGTCCAAATCCCGGTCGACGAAAAATCCTCAAATGCCGTCGCCCGGGTTTGATCCTGAATCACCCGGTCGCCAGAGCGGTGTTGTAACCACTACGCTAGCGCGGCTCACAATACTAATAATAATAAGAATAGTAATAAGACAACAATAATAATATTAATAACAATAATATTTATATAATGTCTAATTAAACTAATTAATCAAGACGTCTACGTTGGAGTACTCATTTGTCCCACTGTTGCGCGCGCGACCGACTTTAAAAAAAATGCTACTGATATATTTTTGTATCTATCGCACAATCTGGACTACACACAGTATTATTTACTACACACGCGCTTCTGTCCGTGAATCGGTTACTTTAATGCCCTCTGTGGCCTGTCGTACCCTACTTGTTGGATGATGTATGTCGACCTTGCGTTTGTTGTGATGACTCGTTCCCGTGCTGGAAGGTTTGAAGGAAAATTTTCGATTTTGCTTTCGAGTTGGCGTTACCAGACAGCGAATGTCAACCTTGCCTTATTGTGGCGACTTATTCTCGTGCAGGTAGGTTTGAAGACACAAAAATTCTGACTTGGTATCCAAGCTGGCGTTTTTGATTGGCTGGTTCCGATACTGTTCTCTGTTTCTGTTTACAATTTTTCACTGTTGCCACTCTGCTTTTTGATATGTTATCGAGCACCCCATCAGTCTGCCCCTTATCCTCACATCATCATTGATCCTTATATATATATTAATTTTAGTTCTTGTTATATACTGTTTTACCATATTGTGCAATTCTCAAGGTCTATCTGTTCTTAACACCTGCTCCAGTTATGGATGAATTGTGTGCTTGTTAATAATCTACTATTGGTTTTCTCTGTTGCTCATACTTTCTACATTTAAGCAGGAAATGCTCTATATTATTTTATTTTCTAGTCACTCTTTGAAATAAGGATTAAGATCTGATCTACTAGAGTTACTCTTTCAAAGAGTACAGTAGAAATAAGGATTAAGATCTAGTCTACAAGATATACTCTTTGAGAAAGTAAAGTAGAAATAAGGATTAAGATCTAATCTACTAGAGTTACTCTTTCAGCACAGTAAGTTCTTGTATTCTAAAATAGCCCATTCCTAGCTACAGTCTAAGTAGTTTCTTATTGCTAGGAATTTTTAGTTCTCTAGATACATGAGAAGTTCCTGTTGAAGTCTTGAATAATTTATATGCACGTCTGCCCTTAAGGCTTTGTTACGTTGGGGTTTTGTGTGTAAGATATGTTGGTATAATCGTGCTGATACGGAGGTGAATGACATGGGTGTCAAGGCAGTGCATTCAAATTTTATATAAACTTGATAAGATCTTCGTAGATGGGTCCACATAACATGACATGTTTATTAAAAAAACAGGATATTCATTTCATAGTAGTACATGCATTAATAATCATCAGCAAGGCATAGAACGTCTCAGTCAGTTCAATTCATCTGTACAAATCTAGCCACTGTACTAGAGATGCCTAAAGAGGTTAACATCTAAGTAATGTGGGCTAGAGGTGACGATGCATAAAGTTGATAGTATACTTACTTTCTACAATCCACGGAACTTCTCCATAAGTCCGGAGTCATCATAAACAAAGTGGAGGTCTCTAATAATATAAAAGCCACTTGACAAAAGTACTTGAATCCTCTAACGAAAACGGGAGATCATAAAAACACGTCTGACTAGGACGAATAATTCTAACAGAAGTCCTCGAACTAACGGTCTGCATAATTTAGTGCAGAACCTATTACGTCATCATCATCTAGTGACGGAATCCCTATATCGCGTTTACTTACAATACAAAATGGTGCAAAATACATCATGTTAACCACAGATAGAATTGTTACCGCGTATATTTAACTGCTTACAAAACTAAGCGTGGTCAACATGCAAAATACATTATAATCTTCTTTAACAGGCTTCCATCCCACTCTGCCGTCCATTCGTCAGTTATTATACTTTAAATTAAGCTTTTGATCTCTGCTTTACGCATTCTCACATTTATTTGGTTTCTATTATTTCTACGTTTTTTAGCTTCTTTATCTGCCTTTTCATTTCCTTCTATGCCGACGTGTGAAGGTATCCATGCTCTCAGAATGGAACAACCTCTGGAGTTTACGTAAGTATTTATCAGTATAATCTCTTCTGCTAGATCAGGTCAACTGCATTCTCATAAGTTTCTTATAGCTTGAATAGCCGAAAGTGAGTCTCTTAATACTGTCAATTTATGAAGAACGTTGTTAGAGAAGATTTCCAGAGCTTTCAGAATTGCAACAATCTCTGCATTGAAAATAGATGTATTATCGGTTATACTATATCCTTTCACCATTTGCCACATGTCAACATAAATTCTTATCCCCAATTTGTAATCGTCTCACTTAGATCCATCTGTGTACACTGTAATTCTACTGTAGGGTTCGAAGAGGGAAGGCAAACCCGGTCCCAAAAATGTCGTGCTGAAGTCGGATGTGTCGGCCGAAAGGTGCGAATATCACAGCTTCGCTGTAAACTGACACAACGCAACCAACGTCCTTTTTAGAACGAACGAAGAAGAAGAAGAAGTATCACACACGGACTTGCTGTTTTACATTGAAATGACGTCATCAATTTCTCAGTACAATAGCCAAAATAGAAGTGGGGAGATATGTGTGTGCTCTACTTTTGCTGACGTCATATTTTCTGAACCTTGGTAACAGACGATGACCACACAGTTTAACATTACACAAAGTGCTAAACCACAGATACCACAAATATATTATATTCAACAACGAGGTAAAGTATTATAATACACCGGTCCATTTTACGCTGATTTAGAAATCAAGTCTTAAAACATTCTTTACTATTCTTTACTTATTCTGCAATGTGTCTACCTCCATTTGTTTCTCTGTAAATGTAAACTGACGTGCCTGTTTTGTGTGTGCTGTCATTAAAATATTATTCAAATTTTAATGTCAAGATCGAAATTTTGTTTCAAATATAACGTGGCTGGGAATGCAGATTTATGTGTGTATGATAATCTTAACATGGCTACGATGAACAGTGCGCAACAGGAACAATTAGCATTCATACCCTTCCACGTTTGCTGAGGGAAACTGAGCACCTATGGGTTTGCCCGGAGTGCAATGACGTCGATTCTGATTAACATTAACGATAAAATTTGCCAGCGACTTGATGCTTCTATATTGACATTAGCTGCTGAGAAAATTAGACCAGAAGTTTTGATTACTCACTGTCTTAATCGTCTTAAACACCATATGCGTAATCTGTCAACGTGCTGCAAGCATCCTCACTTAATCCTCGATATTGAATCTATGATTTCTTAGCATTAAATTTATGCTGACTCTATCATGCATTTTTTCATAACTTTCTGGATAACGCTGAGAGCACGAAGTGACGTCACAAGAGATATCTATAACTGTCAGCGCCATGCTTCGTGTGTTGACGATGCCTACAAGTGAAGTAAAGAATAGTAAATAGCGACTAAAAATGGTTGGTCATCGGGCCCGTTATCCCGCTCTGTAGAAACTACAAGCCAAAAAAACCTTTATGCAGATGTAAGTTATCCAAAGTAGTTCAGGCTAGTTATAGAAAGTGTTTCAGGTAATTCAACTCAGCATGCAAGATGGAAGAAGGTGTAATAATTCGATATTGTACTGCTTTTAATAGAAAGCCAAATAAATCAAACAACCGTGTGTTACCGGGGCCCGAAAGGGAAGCAAAAAATAGTAACACTGTTCCCTACCAAGCATGCCGTAGAAAGCGACTAAGGAGGGTTGGGCATGGGCTGGTTACCCCATCCTGTAGAAAATGTTAAACCACAAAAACTTCAACAAACGTGGACAAGTCGATTAAGGAAAATAAAACATAGCCATCCAAGACAGGAGAAGGTCTTGTCGCAGGGAGGTGAATGATGCAACACAGAGAAAGCCGGAAGGAGTCTGTGTTATTGACTAATATTCTTTCTTCTAGGAGAACCTCCAGATTTGGCACCTGGAATGTTCGGACATTGAACGAACAAGGGAAAACAGCACAAGTAGCAGCAGAAATGAGGGAATATAACATCGATGTCCTGGGACTGTGTGAAACAAAGTGGAAGGGGGTAGACAGGAAGAAACTCATCACATGAGAATTGGTGCTGTCCTCGGGACATGAAGAAGAAAGCTCAAACGAAAGTGAAGGCGTAGCTCGTATGTTATTTGAAAAAGCACAGAAAGAATTTATTGAATGGGAAGCCATGGGGCCCAGAATCTAAACAACTACTTTCAAAACAGCTAAAAAGATTTAAATGTAAACGTCATCTAATGTTATGCACCAACCAATGACAAAGAAAAGTCTGTGAAAGAAGCATTTTATACTAGGCTGCAAAATATTATAGATAAAATAAAAAGAAGAGACATCACAATTTTGATGGATGACATGAATGCAAAGATAGGCACAGTCAACACCGCCTTCGAATAAATCATGGGAAAACACGGGCTAGGAATAATGAATGAAAATGGGGAACTATTCACAAACTTCTGTGCTTCAAATCAACTGGCTGTAGGAGGAAGCATATTTCCACGTAAGAGAATACACAAGGCAACATAGATATATCCAGACCATAGAATAGAAAATCAGATTGATCATACATGCATAAACAAGAAGTTTAGATCATAATTGCAGGATGTAAAGGTATATAGAGGAGCAGATGTGGCATCAGATCACCACCTTTTATAGGAGTAAAAAAAAAAAAAAATAAGTAAAAATGAAACTGAAAAGATATGCAACAATGCATAGTTAAAGACAACATGTTAATGTAGGATATCTAAGAAATCAAGAAACAGTAGACAAAATTACGGTCACAATATCCAACAAATACCAAGTGCTCCAACAGCTAGAAGATGTAATGAATACAGAAGACTATAGGCAGGAAATCAAAACTATATGGAATGATACATGTGAAGATATACTGGGGAAAAGGGACCAAGAAAAAAAATGGGTAACAACAGAAACTATCAATAAGATAAAAGTCAGAAAACACAAGAGAGCAGATTTAAACAGAAGCAAAAACCGAAGTTCCAAATCCAAGGCTCAGGAAGTGTCCACTGAAGCAAACAAAGAAGTAAGAAGAAACATCTAAAGAGGCAAGAGGAAATATAATTGAGGAGTTGGCAAGAGAGGCAGAAGATTATGCTGCCAAAGGAAATATGAGAAAACTGTATAATTGTGTGGCTCTGAGACACGGAGAACAACAAAGACAACAACCAAAAAGCTACAGACTTTCAAAAATGGGTGCTTGCGTAGAATAGAGGGATTAAAATGGTATGATTAGGTTACCAACGTGGAACTGATGACAAGAACTAGACAAGTGCCAGTGGAATAAGAGATTAGAAGACGACGATGGCGATGGATAGGACATACGCTGAGAAAACCTGTTGATAGCATTACAAGACAGTCCTTGTTCTGGAATCCCCAGGGCAAGAGAGGCAGAGGTAGACCAAGAAGCACATGGAGAAGAGAGATGGAAACAGGTGAAAATGATGAGGAGAACGTGGAAAGAACTTGAGATGATGGCACGTGACAGGAGGACGTGGCATGTGTTTGTTGACGGCCTATGCTCCTTTGGGAGTGGAGGGTTATGAATGATGAATGAATTTATAACAGCACAAAGAAGCTAACAGGGAAATATAAGCAAGCAAGTTGAATCTCATAAAAGGCAAGAATGGAAAACTGCTTAGCAATATACACGAGCAAATGAAGAGGTGAACGGAATATTTTGAGGACATTCTCAATAGACCAGCTGCACAAAACCCACTAGACATCCAGCCAGCAGAAGAGCTACAAATTAACTGTGAAAGACTAACAAAAGAAGAAATAAAGAAAGTCATAAAGCTTCTAAGAGATGAAAAAGCGGCTGGACCAGATGGCATTTCAACAGAGGCCACCAGATTGACACGGCAACAGAGATGTTATAAAAATTACTTGGTAATGTCTTGGAAAAGGAAGAGATATCATCAGAATGGTAGGAAGGATATATGGTTAAGCTGCCCAAGAAGGGAAACTTACAAGAATGCACACGTTATAATGTTACTATCAGTGCAAGGAAAAGTATTAAACAGGATCATCCTCGAGAGATTAAATGAGTCCATTGACATCAAACTGAGAGATGAACAAGCAGGTTTTCGACCAAACAGTTCCTGTACAGACCAGACAGCTACTTTAAGAATAATAGCTGAACAAAGTCTGGAATGGAATTCATCACTATACATGGGATTTGTGGACTACAAAAATGCATTTGACAGTGTAGACAAAGAGTCACTTTGGAAATCGATGAGGCACAGTGGAGTTCCCCTGAAGATCATTAATTTAATAACGAAAACGTATGAAGACATGACATGCAGAGTTATGCATGAACTTCCAGAACCGTTTGGGATAAGAAAGGGAGTGCGACAGGGATGCCTCTTGTCTCCATTTCTTTTCTGACAAGCAATAGACTCGGTTATAAAAACATCGACGAAACACAACAGAAATGCAATCCAGTGAAATCTGACTAAACAGTTAGATGATCTAGATTTAGCTTATGACTTGGCTCTTCTGTCCCATAACCATAATCAGATGTAGAACAAAATGAAAACACTCGATGAGAGGTCACAGCAGTTGGGTCTGAAAATACAGACCACGTGACAAAAATAATGGGAATAAATGCAGGAAATGATAACAGTGTTGAACTTGAAAAAACACCACTACAAGATGTAGAATCGTACACATATCTTGGCAGCAATATAGACAAAGTTGGAAGGACAGACAATGATATCAAAATAAGAATACAAAAAGCAAGAAGAGCTTTTATTGCACTGGGAAATATATGGAGATCAAGAGAAATTGGGCCCAACACAAAAATAAGAATTTTTAACTCAAATGTCAAGTCAGTACTATTATTTGGCTCTGAAACATGGAGAACGACAAAAACAACAACCAAAAAGCTACAGACTTTCATAAATGGGTGCTTGCGTAGAATAGAACGATCAAATTATGACAAGGTTACCAGTTTTGGAATTGATGTTATCGTTATAAATATTTAAGTGCCAGTTGTCAATCATCTTAGTTAGAGCAGTGTGACATGAATGTTTAGGTCTAAACCCCGACTATCAATTAGCAAGCCGTTGTTAACTAGGTGTTGTAGTGTTATTTTATGTATGTGTTTTTCTAGTGGTTTGGATAGCGATGATATTAAGTAGATTGGCCTATAGTTACCAAGGTTATTATTGTCGGAAGAGCCAGGTTTTAAGAGAGGATATACCTAAACGACTTTAAATTGCCACGAAAAGTAACTCCTTGCGATACATTGATTGTATATGTATGTAAGCGAATCACTAATAGCTGGAGTGGCATAACGCAGTATTCGATTACTGACTCCGCCAAGTCCTAGAAGATAGTTATACACTTCATTAACTGTCATAAACGGAATGTTGGATGGGATTGTGTTGGTACATTTGTTCTCACAAAATACTGACAGCCTGCTTAAGTCACAAAGTGAATTTGTTACCGTAGATTTAAGACTGTTTATTTCTGCCTGAAGGTAATTGCTAAAGTCGGTGCAAGTAAATGAAGTATTAAGGGTTGACGAGACTGGCATATTTCGCTTGTTCGCTAAAGTGTTGATTGCTTTCCGTATATCTTTACTGTTTGTTTTGTTCTGAACCAAATTTTTAAAGTATTTTTTTTTCTCTACGAATTAAATATTGCTCGTTGTTCCTTGTTGCTCTGTATATGTTAAAGTTCTTGTTTTTGTGAGGCTACGGGAGAAAGCATGACGATTCCTGGCTGTAGGTGGCTTTCTGTTTGTTGTTAGGTAATTTGTTGGTTACAGGAGCGCTTCTTTGAGGGGCGGGTAAGGTATGGTGTGCATTTTCATGAAGGGCTGATCTCATGGTAGATCGGTTTGAGTTCTTTGTGTCTGGTGGGTTGTCGTGTTGCGTTCGCTGCGGGTACTTGATGTTTTTTGCTAGGATGCTGTTACCTAGTTTTGATGTATCTATTTGATCAATGTAAAGGCGTTTCTTTGGTGCTCCAGAGTTGCTTGTGCAGAAAGGAGTGTTGTTGATAAAGCCAATGTTGTTGTGTTCACAATAGCTCTGCAGTGTCTTGTTGTTGGTGTCGGCTACACGACGTTGGAAGACATAGCAAGGCGGATTAATGGATGACATAAAAATTTAGGTGTTAGGAAATTTTTGTTTTATTGTAGTAGTCAGTTTGGAAATTGCCGAAGGGCTAACGCTGTGTCCATTCAATACGTCGTTGATCCTTACATGTACTGTTGTTCTTGTAATGTTATGATGTATGTCGAACCTATTAATTCTATCAATTAATCTTTCAGTTCCAGCTCCAGGTATCGCTAAAACTAAGACAGTTTCCTCTTTTGTAGTAGACATCCGATCATTGTATATGCCTTTTAGGAGTGAGTCGCCAATTATAATATGTGTTGCTTTACTACATGGTTGTTGACTCGGCTTTCATTTTGATTCTTGCTGCCGCCATTGATTTTCCTGGTGTGAATCGTCCTGAATAGTCTGGGTGTTTTTATCGGGTGATTGTGGTGTCAGTATCTGATCTGGAAGCGGCGTTAATGCCTGTTCCATTTTGTACTGAACTCTGGTTAAGGGCGGTAAACCTGTTGCTTACTTTTACACTAATATGGTAAGCTTTGTGCGCACGTGTATCCTCAACTTTTTTAAATGTTACTTTGATGCTGCTTGCGGCGTTTGTTTGATGTATGTTCTTTTGAGGGATCTCCGAAAGCTTCAAGTACTAGAAGAGGATGTTCCGAGTGCCATGTTTTAAAAATAGAAACATCGCTTCGTAGTTGCTCAACGATGTGTTTCATACTCGAATTATCTTCTCTCAGATGCAGTATTTCCTTCTTGAGCAGTTCGTTTTCTGCGCTGATCGATTTATAGACATTAGTCGTCAGATCGGCAATTAGTGTTCGAAGGGTGTCCTCCATTTTGAGCATCAGCTACTGTCAACACTGCGCATTTATCATGTTAGTGACTTCTGGGTGATTTTCCCGTGATAATGTTTCATCTGTTTGTGTGCTAGTGTCTTTAGGGCCCATTGGATATTCCATGTCTAGCATAGGTTGAGAAAATGGAGTATTTGCTACTTTGTCGCTCATTGGAAAGTCGCGTGCTGCGGGAGGCAAAGTGGATGTATTTGTGGGAGAGTGTATGCTAGAGTTAATGTTGAGGATTTCGCTATCAGCAGATGAGACGTTGGCAGCTGATGATGTGATGTCTATTGCGAGCACATTGTCGAGTCCAAGTTTGTGGTGCAAGTTATGTTTTGTGCAGACTCATTTAAACTGACAAAGTCCGTTTCCAGTCATGACTCAATAACAGTGGTGATACTGGCGCTATTTCTCCATGTTAAATAGCCTGTTGACACCCGCTGTTACGAGTGTAGTAGTTCAGTCTATATCATCGCCACACAGGCTAATTCAATATATGTGTGCTGCTGTCCTGTCACTGTGTCTGGAATGTTGACCTGGGTGTGTGTTGATATGTTCGCACACCACGGTACGTACATAAGAGTACATGCAGGAGTCAAAAAAGGGTTGCAAACGACTGGAACAGTTCGATACTGTTTATTCCGTTAAAACACAGACACGATGACATAAATGACACACACTCGACAGCAAAACACGAATCATATAATTTCCACATTGCATTAAATATATATAATACGGCCTGTCCACATCCTGGCCTATAATAATCTTCATTTGGCCTGAACAGTACTCCAATACTCAATAAAGCCTGCTCACACGGCAGCTATAATAATGTTCATATGGCCTACACAAATCTTCATTACACAATAGAGCATGCTCACCCGGCAGCTATAATAATCTTCATATGGCCTAAACAGTACTCCAATTCTCAATAAAGCCTGCATCACACGGCAGCTATAATAATGTTCATATGGCCTAAACAAATCTTCATTACACAATAAAGCCTGCTCACCCGGCAGCTATAATAATCTTCATATGGCCTAAACAGTACTCCAATTCTCAATAAAGCCTGCATCACACGGCAGCTATAATAATGTTCATATGGCCTACACAAATCTTCATTACACAATAAAGCCTGCTCACCCGGCAGCTATAATAATCTTCATATGGCCTAAACAAATCTTCACTACAGTGTATCACATAGGCTGTACACACAGCGAAATATATAAGTCGACATTTTCTCAAATCCTACGTAGGTATACATTATCCAAAAACCACTGGGACTCGACCTACACGGTCCACGCCCAAAACACAACTCCCCAATCACACACTAGTCCCGCCAAAAAAAAACCCGTCACGAGATTCGGCTGTCTTGAACACCGCTCTCGATAATACATGCAGACTAGCTGCGAGCTATTCACATGACTCAAAACAGTACAGAATAAACACATCTCAACACTTGAGATTAAACAGCGTTCACACGCTTATCTGTACTCTGTCACACGAAAAATAGGAAAAGATAATTCTGTCCTAAAGTCAAACAAGTATCCGCTTAATGAAGCCTTGCAACTCGAAATTTAATTTGTTCAAAATATTCTAAAGATTACTTCCCCTTCCATAAGTTCCACTTGCAACAAGTGGCAGTTGCTTGAGCCATCACTTTATTTTTGGTATGTTAAAGGTGCACAGGTAGTAGTGGTGTTGTGAATAAATCTTCTACAAAGGCACCTTGTTTATGTGCTTTCGTCTCGACATGGTCAGTCTGGTAGTGTTTGGTACACGTTGTGTGAAATTCCTCGTGATGATATGTAATGTGGAAGAGTACAGTAGCACATTTACCGTCATGTGCTATTTTGAATGTTAAATCTGACTCTTTGTTACATCTGACTCTTTGTTACATCCCTTCAGTTTAACGCGAAGAGCTCTGTTTTTGTCTAGGTAGTAATTTGTGATCGTGGTCGGGCGCAATCTACAGTCCCTAGCGGCTTTTATTACCCGCGAGCCATGGCCGATCTCTAAGTGTGACATGTTTACATGTCCACTGGGATTAATTGCCAGTGAAATACATTGATCCGGTGGAAACCTTATCTGTTTAAGAGGAGTTTGTAGCCAAGAAAATACACTGGCTGACCTTCCCTTCTTTACAGCGGTCAGTAACGAGTCACGTGATCATTGTTAAAAGCATTGTAGAAGGCATTTGCAGTTACCAAAAGGAATTAAATAGTTAATAAATTCCTATCATTTTTCAAATACCATCTGTTAAATCAACACAGTTTCATGTTCACAAAATTCACAATCCAAAAAGGAATACACCGATATAAAAATCCTTGAAATATAATTTGAAATGCTTGTGTGAAAAATTATAAATGTGAGGCACGACCCACACACGTTTGCTCAGAATGGCAGCGCGGTAAAGAAGAAGAAGAAGAAAGGGAAGCAGAAAGAGAAGGAGAAGAAGAAACGGAAGCAGAATAAAAAGGAGAAGAAGCAGATAGATTATATTTAGACAATAGGACCATTACAATGACAAGGAAATAGACTTTTGGCAATGATGGAAAATAGAAAAATTTTGTAGTTGAGGTCAGCGTTCCATTATTAACTTTTCATTTGTAGTTCAAGCAAGGACTTCATAATTGCAGCTTGTGGTAGGTAGTTAACTTTTCTAATATTATTATTATTTGTTTCTTTTTGTGAGGCTCGTCTCTCAAAATTGCTTTTTATACACAGTAACAATAAACATCGACATCACACAACAGAAATGGAGTCCAGTGGAATCTGACTAAACAGCTTGATGATCTGGATTTTGCAGATGACTTGGCTCTTCTGTCCCATAACCATTATCAGATGCAAGAGAAAATAAAAATTCTCGATGAGAGGTCACAACAAGTGGGCCTGAAAATACATAAGGAAAAGACAAAGATTATGGGAATAAATGCAAGAAATGATAAAAAGGTTGAACTTCAGAAACACCTCTAAAAGATGCAGAATCGTACACATATCTTGGAAGTAATATAAACAAAGTTGGAGGGACAAACAGTGATATCAAAATAAGAATACAAAAAGCAAGAGGAGCTTTCATTGCATTGGGAAACATATGGAGAACAAGTTGATGCGGGTACTTTCATCACGATACTTGATGCGGTTAGTTTTCTTAATATTATTATTTCTCAGGAACAGTCCACCAGACGTCCTGTACTACGAGTGCATTAGACTCAATGCTTGAGCACTCATTATTTGATCTAGGCCTGCTGAGTGCCTTTCCAGGGGTTTTCTTAGTGACGATACTGTATTACTTCCAGAATACTAATTATGGCCATTCTGTCATATTCCCTGGCCCGCATACTGACACTCAGTGAAGAAGGCTTAACGGCTTTGTACAGTTACAAATATTTAATACACATGCTGTTCAAACATCAAACGACGCTATCCTTAGCCCGTCTCGATACTGTCTTATGCTTTGATAACACTAGTCAACAAATTTTCAAAAGTTATTTGTACCAGAAATTAAATATACAATTTCTTATTGATTTTGACATGCTGATTTCAAATATCATAATGAAATTCACCAATTGGCTCTGGGTTTTTTTTAAAGATGAATTTACATTACAGTAATACAAATAATGTATGCTTGTTTAATTCTCTGGGGTGAACAGCTAGTCTTTCTACTTTAGCATTATAAAAATTGTGGTTACATACTCAATTAATTGATATTTCAACATAAAATGATAGAAAAAAATAAAAACATTATTTAAAGTTCACATATCATGTTTTAAAAAAGCACGTTTGAACCCATTCCGTCATTATTCAGTCGCTGTTCGAGCTCTCTTTGCTTGCTTCTTGTAGTCAATCGATGACGTGTCTCTTGTCACAGTCCATCAGTAATCAGCAAGCATTGAAGGGCTCCAATTGCCTTGATACATTGTCTCCATAGCAGCAATGTCCTGGTGAAATCGTTCACCATGCTCATCACTGACGGCTCCACAGTTTGACGTAAAGAAATCCAGATCAGAATCCAGAAAATGAATTTTCAAAGACATGTTGCAGCCAAGACTCTTATACTTCAGAAGGAGATTTTCTACAATTTCATTGTAATTATCAGATCTGTTGTTTCCAACAAAAATTGTCCACCACTGACTTAAATGCTAGCCATGCTGCTTTTTCCTTGCCATGCAACACGCAAAGAAACTCGTCATCATGAAGAAGTTTTCGAATTTGCGGACCAACAAATACTCCCTCTCAAATTTAAGCTTCACTCAGTCTTGGTAATTTTCTGATGAGGTTCTTGAAAGCCTCATCTGTTTTCTCCATTGTCTTGACAAAGTTTTTCACGAGACCCAGCTTAATGTGCAAGGGTGGCAACAAAATCTTGCTGGCCAGTCAACCACAGTTTAAGATGTGCTGCACATGTATTGCAGCATATGTGTGGCGCCCAGCTCTTATCTTGATCTCCTTTTCTGCAGCCAAAATACAAACTGTACGCCTTCTTAATCACTTTAGTTATATTTCGTTTTTGTGATACAAATATCACCTCACCACATATATAACAGAAATTATTAGCACTGTTCACACATGTCCTAGGCATTTCTAACTACGATACTTTTTGATAAGGACAAATGCACTAGCTAATGGCAAAATTTTATCAGAGATAAGATATTTATACACATAGGTGATGTAATCATAGGTAGGATTGCATCATCAACTTCTAGGTACATTTTTTATTGGTCATTAGAAAAAAATTATGCAATCGCTCACAACAGTTGCGTCATATATATAAATTGACCGTAATTAAATAAACTAGTAGCATATATCTTGAAAACTAGAGCCAATCAACATTTTTTAATGTCATTTTCGTTTTCAGCACACCAAAATTAGTTAAGATCAGCTATTTTCATTTCTGGTACATTTTGGTTGTTGACTAGTGTAATTCACACACTTTTAATTTGAACTGGCAACTTACGTGCAACGAATCTTCACACACTCAGTTACAGAATTACACTGACGTTAACACAATGCACAGTTCATAAGGACATATTTCGTCCACAAAGTCACAATGGACACTTGCCGAATTAAAGTCCAACTGGACACATCTTACATGGTCCTAAGACACAAGCCGAATGTCTGGCTGGGGACGCGTTCTTGTCCCAAATTCATAAACTCACTTCTGCTATCAATCTGAGCAGAAGTCAAGACGTCACTTCCGGAGATCCATGACTACCGTACATAAACACTAAACCAGGAAGTGATCGTAAAACCAATGTTATGATATTTAAACATAACATAAGTCCAACACGAAAATAAGAATCTTCAACTCAAATGTGAAGTCAGTCCTATTTTATGGATCTGAGACATGGAGAACAACAAAAAACAACAACCACAAAAGGTACAGACTTTCATAAACGGGTGCTTGCGTAGAATAGAAGGACTGACATGGTATGACAAAGTCACAAATGTGGAATTGATGACATGAACCAGACAAGTGCCAGTGGAACAAGAGGTGAGAAGAAGACGCTGGCAATGGATAGGACACATTGAGGAAACCTGTTGATAGCATTACAAGGCAGTCCTTGTTCTAGAATCCACAGGGAAAGAGGCAGAGGTAGACCAAATAACACATGGAGAAGAGAACTGGAAACAGAGGTGAAAATGATGAGGAAAACATGGAAAGCTTGAGCGGATGGCACAGACAGGAAGACTTGGCATGTGTTTGTTGAAGGCCTATGCTCCTTGGGGAGATAAAGGGTATTGATTGACCAATAAAGTACACGAAGTGCTGCGTTGAGAAATAAAATGTGGAAAACATATGGCCAAATGACGTAGTGAACTCAACATTTCATAATTAGAGACCAGGTACTGATTAGATCATGTCTTGATTTTTTAAATTGATGAAAGAAATATTTCCCGTTCAACGACTAAATGGTTATAATTAGGATTTATAGTGTTTTCAAGTCTAAATAATATTTTTTGCTACCGATATGCGACAGCGAAAATATTACTGCTTGTAGCCAAAAGAGAGCCATTAAATACTTTTAAAGAGAGTAGGATATTTCATATCTTTGTTGATCTTCGCGTTGACATTGGTACTGGAAATTTTTTTTTTTTTTAAACAGTGACTCAGTGTTGAAGGAAAAGAGAAAACAAAGAAGAGCGATAACTCGAATAACGCTGTGATGTATATCTGCTGTGTCCTATTGATATTTGTCACGGCGCTGACAGTAACTGATCAAAGTCGAGGTAACAAATGTGTACATTGAGTTTGTATCAAATCGTCATCCCCAGGGACCACATTCGTTAACAAACTTATGTCAAGTCCTCCTGTCACGTGTCATCAACAAACTTATGTCAAGTCCTCCTGTCACGTGTCATCAACAAACTTATGCCAAGTCCTCCTGTCACGTGTCATCAACAAACTTATGTCAAGTCCTCCTGTCACGTGTCATCAACAAACTTATGCCAAGTCCTCCTGTCACGTGTCATCAACAAACTTATGTCAAGTCCTCCTGTCACGTGTCATCAACAAACTTATGCCAAGTC
Organism: Oreohelix idahoensis; assembly: GCA_024509875.1. Taxonomy (NCBI): domain Eukaryota; kingdom Metazoa; phylum Mollusca; class Gastropoda; order Stylommatophora; family Oreohelicidae; genus Oreohelix; species Oreohelix idahoensis. The sequence goes on along the minus strand of JAMPIV010022947.1, from coordinate 23,324 downwards.
CTCCTGTCACGTGTCATCAACAAACTTATGCCAAGTCCTCCTGTCACGTGTCATCAACAAACTTATGCCAAGTCCTCCTGTCACGTGTCATCAACAAACTTATGCCAAGTCCTCCTTTCACGTGTCATCAACGCAATGTCTTTCCGTGTCTTCTTCATGTCCTTCATTCATTGTCTCCAGTTCTCGTCTCCGTGTGTTTCTTAGTCTTCATCTCTACCTTTCTAACCCTGGGAATTGCAGGTCAAGGACTGCCTGATAAGGCAATCAACAGGTTTTCTCAATGTTTGTGTCCAATTCTCTGTTTTATTTCTCAATGTTTGTGTCCAATTCTCTGTTTTATTTCTCAATGGTTGTATCCAATTCTCTGTTTTATTTCTCAATGTTTGTGTCAAATGCTCTGTTTTATTTCTCAATGTTTGTGTCAAATGCTCTGTTTTATTTCTCAATTGTCAGTTTAGGGGACCTGCTACAGAGCCGGACGCCCAATTTTTTTATACATAAATGTAGGATTCCAATTAAAATGGACTGCCTTAGTTTCCAAAACTTGTAGTAATTTATAACAATGTAAGTGATGGTTCAGAATGCTTATGATGGCCGTAGAATTTTTAAAAAATTTTCCCCACTAGGCTAAATTGGAAAGTGCATCATCATATTTTTAAACATTTCCTCAGATTACATTTTAATTACTTTCAGTAGTATTGTGGAAACTATAGAACTAACTTTGCAGTTGGTATCTACAAATAGTAAACTCCTTTATTATTATAATTTATGCAACCCACCCCCCCCCCAATAACTTAGATCAAGATATCAGCATATGCTAATTTGATAAACGTTTCGTTTTTCAGGGTCAGGGTAGATACTTATTTTGTATGTCTATCCTGGAAACAGATAATTTGAACATATTGCATTTTTTAATCTCATACATGTTATTCTTCCACTACGGTCGGAAACGAAGACGCAATTAGCTTAATCTAAATCAATCTTAAAGGGCCACACTATCTGTACTTTTAAAAAATTGATATATATCCTTAAAAAAAAAAAATGGCTGTCCTCCAAGCTTTGATGATGTTTGCATAACTTCACTGTTGTAATCCGTCTAGAGTGTCGCCAAACAGAAAGGTCAGTGTGTATAAATGAAATGCCATATCTGCTTGATCCATTATTTAAACGTAATTGATCCGTTATGTAAGTAAAGTATCCCAGCTGCTAGTGGATAGACTCCATCCTTCATAAACAGCAAAAAATAAAGAAAGGTAATTCATAAAAAACAGTTTTCAAAAGATACATGTCGCGATAAAGTTATCCAAAACATAAGTAAACCCAGATGTGCAAAGGCTATTTTGTCATACCTATGATTGCCAAGACTAGCACAAACTGCATGGCAAGGGTGAGACTATACACGTTAATGTTATTTTATTTTTCGTCGTGTTTCTCTCATTCAGAGGTCTCGTTTTTTTGGATTCCTTTCCAAGGGACGAAAGGCCTTGGTGGTGCAGCCAACGTCATAAAGGCCAAAAAAATCTTGTTTGACAATTGATCCCCCCCCAGTATAAATACGCTAATTACTTTTTTTTTTTCTTCCCTTTAAAGTAAAATGCTCACAACACCCCTACCAATCGCCGCCCTACTGCCAGTTCGTACACCATCTTTCTTTAATGATCTACTTCTAACCAAAAATAGGAGAACAAAAAAAAAAATAATTTTTCAGACAGAAGAACCCATCAACTTTAGAATGGCACAAATACTATAGATTTAAATAAACTTCCAAAATTAAGAGAAATAACTGCATACCGACAGGACCGCGAGATAATAATTTTCATATGTTATTTACTTTAGAAATATATCCATCCCTTACTGTTTGGCTTCAAACTAAAAAAAAAAAAAAAAACAAACAAAGAAAATAGCATAATTGACACGTCAATCTCATCTGAACAGAGATCCTCGTAAGGATGATGGACAGCATAAATGATACTGAGCTACCAATATGATAAGAGGACATAGATGTTGTGTTACAAGAGGAGGTTTAGGTCCCATTATAGTTCCCCCGGGGCGTCTCGGTAAGAAAACAAAGACCTAATTCGACCTAAAATTCACTAGTCCTACAAAGAATGTTGTACGGTAACATGGACAAATAATGTGTAAACGCTTGGGCATGACCACTGAAGGCTCTCACCACTGCTACAAAAACATAGAAAAAAAAAAAAAATATCCACAAAAAACCATTGTTGCTTCTGTGCAAGAGTAAAATGGCTGCATAGGGATGCAGGCTTCTTGCAACAGACCCGCCCCAGCTGTAGAAGTGATGACTCCCCCTGTAAAAATATTTATAGATGATGATGAAATGATCAGTGATTATGATAAATTGTTTTACCGATATGAGAGCTAACAGGACGAAAGGAAAGGGCTAAAGAAGCCAAGTCACAATTTAGCGTGTTTTAGGCACAAACTTTTTACGTGAAGGTGGGCACTATACAAAAAGAAATCGTTCCGGCAAGAGGACGTTATTCATGACTGAAACGTTGGCAGGAAAGCCGACTTTGTGGGGACGAACACTATATTCAGATCAGGAATAGGACACTAGATCATACACAGGCGGAAACAGAACATTTTAAAGAGTTTCGGTTAAAAGTTTAGGGCACAACAAGAACACCCCCCTAGTTTTACGGGACACAGAAAGAAAAAAAACATAAGAAATAGTGTCGGAACATTTTTACCTTCATTTTTACACGTTCAGACTAAAAAAATGGTCTGCACTTCATGGGTCAAGTTTTTCTCTTAAAAAAATGTGTGTATATTAACGTTTTCGTCCAATATCTGTGGCTGCAGAATGTGGCACAAGGCTGGTTCTAGGGCCAAGCTGCAAGCTCCAGGTGTCACTGTACATCAGCTGATGTAAACAAAAATAAAAACGCTGGAGGACTGTTCAACAAACGGTCCTGTGTGCTTTCTGAGCTAATTCGGGCCAGCTTGCAGGTACGGTATGTTTATAATACTAATTATATCAATTATTTTTTCGTTGCAACGGCGTGAGTTATATCAGAGTGGTATTGCATTGTTGTTGGGACGCAATTTGTCATTCTAAAAATAAAAAGGTTGTTGAACTCCGTAAACTGCTAGGTACACGTAATAGATACTAAGTGCTGGGGAAATGACAGATAGTGCCCTCTTCTTGCATGATATGATAAATATTAAAAGATTTCAAAGGAGTCCATTACCCATATAATGCCGTAAGAGGAAAAAAAGTGTTAGATACTTTACTAGTCTCCAAGGTACCCGCATCGGAGATTGTGTGACCTTATTCCTTTCCTCGCTGCCTTTTTCTACCCTAACTCAAGAGCTTAAGTCAGGGGTACCACTTGTTTCAGTGAGTTAGCACTGGAGAGTGACGCACCTTATTTTCGAAAACCGGGTTACTTCAAAGAGAGAGGCAGGGTCTCTAGACTACTCTACTAATCGATTTCTCGTGCATGTTGGAGGCCCTCTAAAGGACTTGTTCTGAAAAAGGGATGCAGCACCTCATCAGCTTGTAAGACAGTATTCCGCATTTACCATAAAAAAGGAAATGAATTATGCGGCTGGAATATAAAAAAAAATGGCCGCCAAAAAATAAAAGAAAAGATGACTTAAAATTATTGGTTGTGTATCATATACCATACCATTATGTTCCTTAGTTGGGCATCCTGGTTGCAGTGACAGGAATTGCAGACAAAAGTTCCCTCGTCGTGTCTCAAAGTTATGCATTGTCGTATACTGCTTCTTTAATTTACGACGGCCGGACTACCCATACTAAACTGTATTTATGTGGGGGGGTTAAATACACTTTTCCTTGAATATAGTCAGTAATATAAAGCCATCTACTTCACTATCTTGCTCTAAAAGAGGCTTGCGGTCAGTTCCTAATGATGCAAGGAAAACTTATAATGTATCCTTATGTAAGGTGTTTTAGGTTCCTGATTGTGCCTGCTTTTTGAGTCTGTGTGCTGTATTTAATTCTTTATGATGACGGTTTGTTTGTTAATTCTGTGTTGTTGGAAGAAAAATTAGCATTTAATTTCCGAATATTATTGCGTCTGAGAAGACAAGGCTGGTAACTCCGTGATTCTAACTTAGTTGTTCACCATTCTAGGTGAGGTGTACAGAGTTTGAGAAGAGAGAGCGCCAGGGGGACTATTCCTATCGGCTGTCTTCCTCCTGGCCTTTTTCATTTTTTTTTTTTTTTTTTTTTTTTTTAAAGTACTCGGTTCTTCAAAGATTGTCCTAATGTTGTACTCCCAGGCGGGACTCTGGGTCGTTTCTCGGGGTCTGCGATTCTCTTGGCTCTTTGTTTTTTCCCATGCTTTTCGTGGTAGACCGCTATTACTCCCATTCTGCAGACATGGCCAAACCATCTTAATTGGGACTGTTCTACTTGGGTCTGCAGGGGGTAGGATTTAAGGCCTTGACGTATCGTCTGGTTGCGTACCATGTCTCTGCTTGTTACTTCAACCGCCTGCCTCAGATACCTCATTTCTGAGGTTTGGATCTGGCTTTTGTGGGTTGTAGTCATTGCCCACGACTCGCATCCATTTGTCAAGACTGGGACATAGGTGGAGCGGTATACAGCCATCTTCGTTTTCTTACACAACCTTCTCTCTTTGCGAGGAATCTCTCGAATTATGGCCATAAAAAAAAGTCTCAGCTGCTGCTTTTCGGAGGTTGGCCAAAATCTCTTCTTTGTTGCACCTCCCATATCGGTCTTATTTTAAAATCTCCGAGGTATTTAAGAGTGATCGACCTGCGCTTCAAGGGACCTGATCCTAACCCAGCTCTAATATGATTGTCCTTCTTTCTTCTCGTGATATCACCATGGATTTTGTTTTAGGGCTGCTTTATTGACCAATCACACTATATTTTTACAGCTCTTTCCTTACACGACCTTGAAGGTTGGATTGAGCAGGAATGTGCCTCTGTTTTAGCAATCAGGGCCAAACCATCTATCAGCAAAATTACCTGCTCTGAAATACAGGTAACCTGTATCATCATCCAGAGTTACCCCTAAGAGTGAATACTTTTCTTGTTACCTCTCCTACATTGACTTTATGGATATCGTCCATGAGGAGTATTGAAAAGATAAAGTGATGACAGGATTATAACCTTGTCTTTAGACCAGTTGTGGTATTGAACTCTTTTCGACTTAATGAGGTTTTGTAATGTCCCTCACATAATTTATACAAGAACGGCTTGATAGAAGCCTCTGTATAGCATAAATCAGAGGTGCTGGAAATGTTGTTCCTTGCCAAACAGTCCCAAAGTTTGCTCCAGGGGACCCTGTCAAAAACCCGCCTTTTCAGAATCTATGAAAACAAAAGATGGATCTCACTCTTATACTCAAGGGCCTTTTTTCACATAGCTGTCTGAGTGTGAAGGATTAGGTCCTTTGAAGTACTTCGGTTTGCTCGGAATCACGAGCACTGGGGGGTACCTCATCATCCAATTGTGGCTCAGCTAGGCGTCGGAGGTCTCGTGCTCTAGGATTTAATCTAGAGTAGATTTTCACCAGGGACACTGAGAAGGGATATGCCTCTTATGGTTTCCAGACACTGTCGATTGTCCACTCCTTTTTGAAAATGGTGTTATGTATGGACACATTCTCCCAACTCCTATTGGTATGGTCATTGTTGAATCTACTGCTGCCTGTAGGGACCTTTAAAGGTAGTAATAGGTCAGCCTGATGACATCCACCATGTACTTATACCATTATGGTTTCTGAGTGATTGTACACACTATCATGCCCTGCTGATGGCTCAATTCTCCACATCACTTGTATGGTTTCCTCGATGCACCAATGCCTGCCTGTAGGATACCTTTAAAAGTAAAAAGGTCTATCTTTTATGCTCAATGTGTACTTAACCATTTCTCATAGACCATTCATGCCCCTGTTGCTACTGCCTATCTCTTTTTCTCTATGGCTGTCCTCAGTTTCGTTCCATCTTTTCTGTCATGACTTCACTCATTGGTTTTCCTATTCTGTGCTAGTGGTTATCAGTTTCTGAGAAATGCATCAATCCATTTCTTCACCATCCCGGATTTCTTGAGGAAATATTCTTTCCATTACTTCCTTCCGGGGCAGTAAGCAATATTGCCCCTTGTTGTCCTTTATAAATTTGGATGATGGGCATTGTTTTTCCCTTTCTCATTGTTTCTATTAGGTTTCTTCATTATAGACAACAATTTCTTGGTTTTCTTGAGTGCATATTTTTTTCTAAGCTTTTCTCTCACAATATTCCTTCCCAGGGACTATTTCCCATATGTTTTGTCTTGCTAGACCCTAGCAACTTTGTCTTTTGCTTCTGTTCTGAGTGTCACATATTTCTCTATATTTTTCCATTTGTCCTGTTTTTTGTTGTGTTTTTTAGCTCCCCCCTAAAGTATTTGTTTTTTTTCCATGCCAATTTTCCTTCTCTCTTTATTTAACTCTTTGACTTCCTCTGTCACCAGGTTGTCTCTTTTCTCTTGTCACCAAGGTCGGACTTCGCCCACATGCTTCGGCATCAGCTGTCTTTTTGATGTCTTGAATTTAAGTCAGGGGAGGGTTTTTCAAGTCATCAGGTTGTTTTTTCTGTGTTTTCTCACGCTTTAGCAAAATAAGGCCCATGATATCTGGTCTTAATTTTGGTCTCTGAGGCTTGTAGGTCATTAATGATTTCTTCCCGTTGTTTACTTTAGTTTCTTTGCGTTTGTTGGGAGTTCCTAGGATGAGCAAACTTTTTGTTGTTTCTTTTGATGGTAAGCAGGTAGTGGAACCACTTTACCTATCCTGGTCCCTACAGACTCTAGCATCCCGGACTTATTTGATGAGCTTCTCCTAACAATGGCAACTCGATCACTGACTTTCTCATTCTTTGTTGGTTTCTGCTATCTCCCACTGTACATATCCCTGGTCCCTCCAGAATCTAGCTCATCCCGGCACATAATTTGAATGAGCTTTCTCTAAACAATGGCAAAGTCGATCATGACTTTCTCATTCTTTGTTGGTTCAGTAACTCGATTCAATCGGTCAAAATTCCATTCCTGAGGGGGATTTTGTGTTAGAGGTGTTCCCAAACCTCGGGGATTCGTGCATCTCACTCACTTTTCTAGTTTTAACCTTTTGAGTTATAGTCTTCATATTCTCAGTAAGTTTTTCTTTTTATCCATTTGTTGTTTTCCTAATCCGGTGTGTTAGTGAATATTAAATAGATTTAGCGGAATTAGGAAAAACCTACCCAAGAGCTAATGTTTGCTCAAAAACAGGCACAGAACACCGTTTCTATCAAATATCTTTACAAAAACCTCCTCCTTATGGATAAAATCTTGATACTGAGAAACAGCCAAATTGGTGATTCGAATCTTACGGTTCTTCGGGTGTGCTACGATAGACTGGCTGAAGTCTCCAACTCTTGAACGTATGTAAACACTGTTATGTATGTATGGAGGAAAAGTAGTAGTAGGACCTACCGTGGGAATAGTCCCAGGGTACTTACAGAAATACAAGAGAATGGTAAATTGTTCTAATAATATAATTGTGCCGACTAGTTAATGACACCCGTTAACAGCCTCAAAACGTCTACCGTGTGTAAGACTGTCATACCATAGGGTCGTCGAATGACTACACCCGATTAGTAAATCGGTATCATTAAAATATCTACTGTCTGACAACCTATCACAACCCCCCCCCCCCCCCATCATACACAGTGACTGACACCTGGCATTAAACTGTGCCACACTAGGAAAGCAAATCTGCACCATCTCCACTTGCCAAATCACACAGTCCACTCAGCTCAAGTAATTCACTGGCGACTCACGACTCACTACACTCACTCACTCACTCACTCACTCCCAACTCACTCCTACTCACTCACTCACTCAAAGGCAAACTTACTCACCCAACTCACCCCCCCCCTCCCCCAGCTTCACTTTGGTTACATGTAAGCAATCTTCAGTACTTGTACCACTAGTCACTGCACCCACTCACACGTACCTCATCGCCCCTAGGAACTCACTACCCTATTACTTACTCTAGGCTCCCCCTTACCTTCTCTAAATATTCGAACACTCTGTACAAACTACCCCCTCAAATCTGCTAGGATCTTATATATATGTTCTCTATCTAGGCTATCAAGACTTCGTATCAATTTGTTAAAACCTCCACTATTTCTCGGACCCCTGCAATATATTAGTCCGAACTACTTAGTCTTGGCCTTAAAATAAAACGACATAACCCACCCAAACGCCCCCAAAACACCCGCCCCCCAGCGCCCCCCACACAACCTACACAGAATGAGACCACCAAGAAATGAAGTTCCCAAATCTATGTGCTGCTAATCCACTACAAAGTCACAAACAAAATTCCAACCAAGTGATCTGGTAACATAACACGGGGCCCACGGATAGTATCCCACCAGCCCGCCATAAATCCGGCCCATGGGGGGGCTAATAATCCAATAATAAACCCAATTCGTTTCCTCCTTCGGACTGCGGGGACACCCCCCGGGCTTTCAACCCCCGGAATATTACCCCCATTTACCCAGGAAAAAACCGCCCCCCCGCCCGCCCCCGGAAAAGAAGAGGACAACCGGGGGGGCGAAAACCCCCCCAGCGCTCGGGGGGGCGGCGCCGGGGGGCCCCCCCTGGCCGACGTCGGGGCAATCAGCCCCGCCATTCCAGGGGGGGGAGCTGAAAGGGGACGGGGGCTACCCCAGTGGGAAAATAAGCGCGTAAACGGGGGGGAGAAGGTTGGAGGGGGCAAAATGGGGAAGCACCCGGGAGAAAACCGAATACGCGGGGGGGAAAACCCCCCCGCGGGATTCCTTCGTATATCAGTCGCGGGGGGCACCACACACCAAATCGGGGGGGGGGCGGGGGGGGCAGCGGAAGGGCAGGGGGGGGGGTGGGGGATCAGTTCGGCACAAATCTCGCGGGTTCGGACTGAGGGATTCTGGAAACCAGGAACAGATTGAAGCGCGGATGAACGTGAAAGGCCACCCGAGGCGGGCAACGCAGCCTAAGTCCATGTCAAACACCCATATAGTTAATAACTGTACGCGGACAAAATTTCTAAATGAGCAAATAATTACCCTCCGAGTTCTTGTACAAAACCAAGCCGTTATTAATCACCAAGTCTTGTACGCACGTCCCAATCCTTACCGACATTTACATCGTATCTCCGTAGGCACCTACCTTTATACTTAACCGCCTACACTATCTATCTTTTTATCAGATATATCTTGAGGGTATCTATCTTATCACCTACCTATTTGTCCCATTTAATCAATTCTATTTTTCGCATGTAAATCACTAAGGTCTATCCTATGATTCGTCTAATCACAAAGATCTAAAAATCTATTCTCAAATATAATAATATCAGGGTAGCGTTCTATCCGATCGGTTTCCCCGTCTATCTATTCTAGCTATCTTCCCTATCTATGGCGCTGATCTAAAACAGCCTGACCACTATCCTATCTATCCTACCTATCTATCTAACTAGGGGAAACATCCCCACGTTACTCGCATGAGGCCCCATACCTTACCGCCCGACGGTCCAACCTAGTTCTCAACCCCCCCGCCGCGATCCTTGGAGCATTTTCTACGAGAGAGCTTCTGAAGTTTGCGGTGGGAATCCAAACGGAACGGACATTGACCGGTAAATGGTGGGGGGGGTCGACCCCAAACCAGAAGAATCGTTATACGGCCCTGAGTCTCACCCTCAAGGGTGTCCGATCATTGGTTCACGCGCTAAAATGTCAAGATGGGGTTCTTGATATAAGATCGGGCGAGGATGGGCTTGGGGGGCCAGAAGGAGACATATACGGAACATCCAGCGCTGAATCACCGATAGGGCCAGTCCTGGGTGTTGCCACGAGTTAACTCGACGATGAAGACTCCCCGCGGTCCGCGCCCCCACCCGAAAAATTCACGTAATTGGCCCCCGATGGCTCCCGATCAAATCCCGGCCTGCAATCCGCCAGTAAAGCCAGTCCCCGTATACGCTTATAAGTTCCCTATATGATATATGTTCGATCAAGTGGCCCAACACTTGTAAAACAGGGCCATGTATACCGATTACCTCAATCTATGCCGCGCGGAGTGGAAACCTAACCATTGTCCCGCGTTACCACCGCTAAACTATTAGCCACGATCAAATACTGCTACAGGGGTAGGAGGGGCGGGGGAGATGGGACGGAACCCCGGGGTGGGGGAGCCAACCCCCTCTCCGAAAACCCCCCGGAGACGAGTTATTAATTTGGAGGTGGACGACAATGATCCCGCGGTATATGGGGGGTTTACGAGGATTAAATTAGCACCTTGGATGGTTTGTTTTGGCACGGATCTAGCGACGGGAAACGGGAAGCTGCGGGGGATGGCCGGGGCCAAGGAACTCCGTTAGGGTTCCAAGGATAAATGAGGGAGATGCACGAAGGTTACTACTGCATGTATGGGGGTCGACCCTGGGAGTGATAGTTAATGGCGAGGTACCGGCCCGTAATATTGGATCTGCGAATTGGGGGGGGCGTACTGGTGACCGGGAAGTGAAATTGTTTGTCGGGCCGAGGTAGGGTAATGGGATTATGGCGATGGGAGTAGGGGGGGGCGCAAAAGGGGGATGTAGAACTATGAATGCGAGGGAAAGTACTCACTAAGAACTGCTGCCCTGAACGGATTGGTTACTCCACTTGCCTGATCAACGTTTTCTGAGAAGCCATTGGGGAGATAAAACGGGCAACAATAGACTCCACGCGGAATTTGGGTTAGACAGCCCGGCAAAGGGTACTCAGGGGGGGGGGCACATATCCCGCCAACCCCCGCTACAGCGTCTAGGAATGTGGATGCCTTTCAGACCGTATATAGGAACATCACCCCTGGGGGAGAGGATCAGGCAGTCAAACCATTTCTTCGCACACAGAGCAAAACTCGTGTCTTTTAAAGTTAAAGCGTTCTGTTGCCGGAGTGTTTTGCTCGTAACCCATATAGACAAAATACCGCAAACCCCATATTTTTTTTGCCCCCGATGAGCGTACCCCATAGAGCAGTACCGCCTCGCCGGCTTATACCTACAAACATATCCCCCTGAACATGCCGTTGATTGGGGCCCCCCTAATTAAATGGGCAAAACTGAACCAGGGACAATTCCTCCGGTTACCAGGTTCTATCAATTTCGACAGCGTATGTGCTTGGTCCTGGCTGACTCTATAAATGGGGGTTAGCTGGACTCCAGATCATGTCCCGATTCCTGCTCTAAATCGTAAGGGAACACCAACCCGCAGATTCTTTTCCCAGCGGTCGGGACTCGCATATTATTTAATAGTTTATCCTCTTCCGGCAGGCGGGAGGGTGAGGGTTTCTCTTACCGGCCAATCTAGTAATGCGGTCCGGCGTTTGTAGTGGTGGGGGGACGTTGCAGGTTATGGGCTAGGGGGGACTGGTATAGGTCCTAATGTCGATTCAGGCTTCGGTTGTCGCAGGTGACTGTGGATGGTCCCAAGAGAATCTCAGGAGGTATCCAATACCTCCCTAGTGTCTCAGAACCTGTGGTGGGGGGGGGGGTGGGGGTTGGGGGGTCCGGGGATGGGTTGGTTTGTTGGGGGTTTGGTTGTAAATGGTGGGTGGGGGGGTTATGGAAGGGGGGGTGGGGGTATTGTTTAATTTATTTTGTGGTGATGGGGTTATTGGGGTTTGATTGGGGTAGTGGTTTTTTGGGGGTTGGTGGGGTTTGTGGGGGGGTTGGGGGGTTTGTGGGGGGGGGGGGGTGGGTGTGTTTTTTTTGTGGGGGGGGGTGGGGGGGGGGGGTGGGCGGGGGGGTGGGGGGGGGGGGGGGGGGGGGGGGGGGGGTGGGGGGTGTTGGGTTGGTTGTGGGGGGTGGGGAGGGGGGGGGTTTTTGGGGTTGTGGGGTTGGGGGGGGGGGGTGGTGGGGGGTTTGGGGGGGGGGTTGTTGAAATTGGGGGGAGGGGGGGTGGTTGGGGGGGGGTTGGGGGGGGGGGGGGGGGGGGGGTTGTAGGGGATTTTGGGGGATGGTGGGTTGGGGGGGGTTGGTGTGGGTTTTGTTGGGGGGGGGGGGGGGGGGTTTTATTAGTTTGGATGGGGGGTAAATTTGGGGTGGGGGTTGGGGGGGTAAGGTGGTTGGGTTGGGGGGGGGGGGGTTGTTTGGAGTGGGTGGTGTTGGTTTGGTATTTTGGGGTTGGGTTTGTGTTTTGTGTTGGTGGGGGGGGGGGGGGGGGGTTTTTTGGGGGGTTTTTTTTTTTATTGGGGGTTGTTGGTTGTTTATTGAGGGGTGGGGTTGGTTGGGGGTGGGGGGGGGGTTTCGGGGGGGGGGGGGTGTTTTGGTTTGGGTGGGGTTGGGGTTTGGGGTGGGGTGGGGGTTTGGGTTGTTTGTTGGGGGGGGGGTGGTTGGGGTTGTTGGGGTTGGGGTTTTTTTTGTTTGGTTTGGGGGGTTGGGGGGGTTTTGGGGGGGGTTGGTTTGGGGGGGGGGGGGGGGGGGGGGGGGGGTATGGGTTGGGGTGTTTTTGGGGGAGGTGTTGATTATTGGGGGTTGTTGTGGGGGGTGGGGTTGGGGGTTGGGGGTTGGTTAGGTGGGGGTTTTTGGTTGGGAAGGGGGGGGTTGTTAGTGGGTTGGGGGGGGGTTTTTTTTTTTTGGTTTTTGTTTAGGGAGTTGGTGGAGGGTTTTGTTTGGGGTTGGGGGGGGGGGGGGGTGGTTTTGGGGGGTTGGGGGGTTGTTTTTTGGGGTTGGTTGGGGGGTGTGTGGGGGGGGGGGTTGGTTTGTGGGGGTTGGGGGTTTTTTTGGGGTGGGGGTGTTTGGGGGGTGTTGGGGTTTTTTTTTATTTTTTTTTTGTGGGGGTGGGGGTTTGTGTTTTTTGTTTTGGGTGTTTTTGTGGGGTTGGGGGGTTGGTGGTTTTTTTTTGGGTGGTGTTGGGGGGGTTGGGTGGGGTGTGGTTTTAGAGGGTTGGTTTGTTGGGGGGGGGTTGGGGGGTTGGGGGGGTGTTTGGGTATGGTTTTATTTTGGTTTTTTATTAATGGGTTGGGTGTGGGTATGGGGGGGTGTAAGTTTTGGGGGTTTGTTGGGTTTTTGGGGTAATGGGTTTGTTTATTTGGGTTGGGGGATGGTATGGTGGGGGGGTGGTTTTGTTTGGGGTTTTTGGGGGGGGGGTGTGTGTTGGTTGGGGGGGTGGGGTAGGTTGAAGTTTTTGGATTTGGGTTTGGGGGGGTTTGAAAGGTTTTTTGGGGTTTGTGATTGGTTTGGGGTTTTTTTGTTGTGGTTTTGAATGGGGGGGTTTGGGTAGTTTGGTGGGGGGGGGTAGGGTTTGTTTTGTGGGGGGGGCAGTATTTTTTTTTTGGTGGGGGGGGTGGGTTGGGGTGGGTGGTGGGGGTTGTGGATTTTTGTGGTGGTAGGGTTTGGGGGGGTTGATTTATTTTGGTGGTTATGTTGTGTGTTTGTAGGGTTATGGTTGGTGGTGGGTTGTTGGGGGGGGGGTGGGGTGGTGGTGTGTTGTATGGGTTGTGTAATATTTTTAGTGGGGTTTATTGGTTTTAAAATAGTTTTTTTGGGTTTGGGGTTGGGGGGGGTTAATGGGAGAAAAGTGGATTGTTGGGTGTAGGGGGTTTTGTTTTTTTTGTTTTTGAATTTTTGGTGTAATTATTGTGTTTGTGGGATTTTTTAAGGAATGGGTTGTTTTTTTTTATGTTTATAAATTTTAGATTTATTTGTTGGAGTTATGGTGGAGTTGGGTTATAGGGATTATGATTTTTTTTTTTTTGGGTTGTGTGTGTTGTGGGTTTGTGGTTTTTTTTGGTTTTTTGTGATTTTTTGTGGTTGGTTTGTTTGGGGTTGGAAAAGTTTTTTGATGTGGGTGTTTGAAATTATTTTTTTTTGTATTTTTTTGGGATGATTTTTTGGATTTTGGTTTGTTTGAAGTGGTTTTTGGTTTTTTTTTGTTTTTGTGATTAGGGTTTGATGTTTTTTTGGGAAAATTTTATGTTTTATTTGTTGGTTTTGATAAGTTTTGTTTTATGTTTGGGGGTTGGGGGGTTTTGGGTGGGGGTAGTGGGTTTATATGTTTGAATTATATGATTTATGTTATTGGGTAAGGTAATTTGTGTGGGGGGGATGATGTAATTATTTTTTTGTTTGGATGGTTTTTGGGGTTTTGGTTGGTGGTGGTAATGTTGGAGGTTTGGGGGTTTGAATGGATTTTTGGATTCATTAAATTTTTTTTTTTTTTATTGGGGGTTTGGGGGGGTTAAGGAATTTGGTGTTAAGTTTTTTGTGTTTTTTTTTAAGGGGTTATTGTATATGGGTTTTTTTTTGTATTTTTTTTATGAGGAGATTATTGTGTTGGGGGGTGGGTTTGGGGGGGGGGTTGTATTTTGGGGAGTGTTTTTTGTTTATATTTTGGGTGTTTTTTGTGGGGTTTTAGGTTTTTGGGGGGATTTTTTTGATTGTGTGTGTTTGGTGGGGGGAATTTGTTTAGTGGGGTGATTTTTTTATTTTTTGGAGGATGGATGGTTTATTTTGTGTTTATTTATATTTTTTTGGGGTTAGGGGTAATTTGGATTTGGGGTTTGGGTTTAAATTGGGTTTTTGATTTAGGATTTAGGTTGGATAATGGGTTTTGTTTTGTTGGTGTTTATATTTTTTTTTTTTTTTTTTGAGTGTTGTTATGGGGTTTTTAGTGTGTTTAGTTTTTTTTATTTTTTTTGTAATGGAATTGTTTGAAGTTGAAAATTTTTAGGTGTTTTTTTATTTGAGGTTTGTTTTAGTGTATTTTGGGTTGTTATGATATTTTAAAGGTTTTTTTTTTTGGGGGGAAAATTTTTAAAGTTTTTGGTTGGGGGTTGGATTTTTTTTAATTTTTATGGTTTTTTGATTTTTTTGTTATTTGGGGTTTTGTTTGTTGTGGTTGAGTATTTTATTTTTTTTTTTTTTGGTTTTTAGGTTTTGTTTGTTGGGTTGTTTTTTGGGTTTGTAAAGTTTTTTATATTATGTTGGTTTAGTATTATATTTTTTTTATTTGTTATTGATTTAATTAAATGGGTTTAAGTTTTTTTTTTTTTGTTTGTTATTTATTATTTTTTGGTTTTTTTTTTTTTTGAAGTAATATTATGTATTTTTTTTATTTTGTTAATTTTATTTATGGATTTTTTTTTACTTTTTTTGTTTGTGTTGATTTTTTTGAGTTGTTTTTTATTTTAAACCTGTATTTTTTTTTGATTTTTTTCTTTTTTTTTATAGTTGTTTTGTATTTGGGGGTTTGTTATGGTTTTTTTTTTTTTTTGTTTTTTGTTCTTTTTTTTTATAATTTTTGTTTAGATTTGTTGTGGTGGTTTTGTTTGTTATTTTTGGTGGTTTGGTTTTTTTTTTTTGTGGTGTTTTTGTTTTTATGGTTGTATTGGTTTTTTTTTTTTTGTTTTTTGTTTTGGGGTTTTTTTTAAGTTGATGGTTAATGTTTGTTATTGTTTGTTGTACGGATTTTTTTTTCTGTATGTTATACGTGTGTTTACATTATGAATCATTTTTGTTGGTTTTTGGATTTGTTGGGTTGTTTTGTGTGGATGAATAAGAAAATATGTATGTGGTTATGGGAATGTAAGAAAGAGTTTATATGTAAATTATGGGACTCTATAGGTAAGCCAACAAATGGTATGGAGAGGTGAGAACTGGAGTTATGAAGATATTGTCCTCTAATGGAGTGAAAGTACGAGAATTGATTTGTAACATATGAGAAGATTTCTTTAATCAAATGTAAAGTGGACTGAAGACTTCACGGAAAAAAAGGATATGTTAGGAAGAATTTGGGATTGATAAGGGTTATTACTGTTTTTATACCACAATATTAAACAGAAATATCTGAGCAGATTTGTATTGAATTTATTGTTGAGTTTGGATCGAATTTTTTTGTATTGGTTTATAGTTGGTAATAAGCGTTTATTTTTTTATTCTATTTTTAGTTTGGGGAGATTGCTTGTGGAGGGGTTTGTTTAAGTTGTTATGCTTCTTTATGTTTTAGGATTTTATAGATTTTTTTTGTTAGGTGCTCGAAATTTAATTGATGGATTGCTTTTTATATAGAATGATGGTTGTGTGTTACTACGAGATGGAGTACTATTACCAATTTCTCTTTGTAATTGGTTGGTTTCAACCTATGTGGGATTAAATTTTGGTTGGGTTTTGTTTATTTTTCAGTTCTTTTTATTTTTTGATTTTAATTGTAATTTGATAGTATTTTGATGGTATTAATTAAGGACATTGGACGGATGCCTCGCGTAATTTGATTATTTTTGTTTGATAATGAGGCCATTATAAGCATTGTTGTAAGGTTTGGGTTGATGGTTTTTTGTATACACTAGTTTATGGGTGAGATATCAAGTCAGACTCAGGCAGGCACCATAAGGTATTAGGAAAATAGGACTAGTTAACACGACATTCGTTCAAGCACCAAATAGAAAACCTTTAGCTACATTCTCATCACTGCATTCTAAAATCTGGATTACACCATATTTAGTTTCCCATAAAAGAAATCAACTTCATTACAACTAGAGAACGTTTAACCTTAAACATTAGTATCATGGATACAACGTTTGTCCACACAGGTACCCAATTTGATACTTAAGTCGAACCATGACATGTTCGCATTGGTACACCTTGCTTCTCCAGTCGCTACGAAACTATTCAGTACTTCGAGATTTCTGCACGTTACGAGAATTGCGGTTACTGTACTGTGCATATGAGGGCAGGATCCAACCAAGAGACCTTCCATGGATCAAGGTAATGTTGTATAGCATAGGTGAGGGACATTCAATTTTTAGGGGAGTTTGATAAAGTGTCACACCCACCATATACCTGCATGAAGCTGTCAGGATCAATACTCAAGGTAGAAACTAATCACCCCAACTTTTATACGAGCCCTGTCCCGACGCGATAGACAACTGGATCACCATAAAATCAATGTTGAGAATATGAATAAGTATTATGAGATAAACAAGGGGGGACGTGTAGGAAGGTCACGACTATAGAGTAGGTAGGTCAGACTGGATCCATCTAGTTGACGTACCCACGATCTAGTATACGTGTAAAAGAGTATTGGTCAGTGATGAAAGAGGACATAGTAAACTAAGCTCAAAACCTCGTTTTATAGTGTACAATGGGAATCAGTTAAGCCTTTTATTATTGAGATGTTAGTGCTAGCAGCGTTCACATTAGTCTATGGATAACAGCATGTCACGTATCTCGTAAACATTCGCTCCCCTCGAGATTGTCGAGTATACAAGATGATGGTCACCCATAGGTGCTCCTACCCCCTGACGGTATTAATCCTCATAACTACACACCCTAGGATTATATCAAACGTAGAATGATAACATTCACCCTATATCCCATATTTAACGGACTTTTAATGGACTAACGAGATAGGGCGAGGGCAATGTCCGTGGATCTGAAATATAGCAGCTTGGACTATACTTCCGGAATGCACATTGGTGTAGCTTGAGGCTTATCAATTGCGTCTATAAGAGAAGGTTCCATGAAACTTAAGCGCGGGTGCTAGATAGCTAGTTAGGGAGCAATCGCAGTCCCGCACAGTCACTTTTTTTCAAAGATCAGATAACAGTCTTACCGGGCTCTTGAATAGCAGTGTAGAGTGTCGATGGTGATCACTATATCAACGGCGCGACTTGTTGTCATATGGCACCTGCAAGGAGATCACCATAGCATGTCACTCCTAAGGAGGTAATAATGTAGTTCGAGGCCGAGCATCCAAAAAAGGAATCGAAGGAGCGGAACCCCAACAAGGAGGAGAGAAACCGAGTATTATGATGTGAATCGGTTGCTGAGCTTGGGAACCAAGTCAGAACTGGCACGTTTAGGACCACGGACCTATTACAAATATAATTCAACCAACCTAGTCAACTAGCTTAACGTTTTATTTGATCTAGTCTATTGAGGTCTTTTTGAGTATAAACAATGCACGCATTCTCGTAGTTGTTAGTGTACGACCAATGTGATAGGCTGCTTGTACTGTGTTGAAACATGGATATAACGAGGATATCCAAATCGATGAACTTAGGCGAGAGCAAAATGCTAGTTACACCCCTATCGATGCCTAAAAATAAAAGATTTCACTTACCGACTGGCCACTTAATCTCCAGGTGGGTATAACAAAACCCCCAGACGAGCCAAGAATCCTGTGACTATTTAAAATAATAATAAAACATAAAAAACTTACCACCACTTTGAATATAAGACTTCCTTAACCACAATCTACCCCCCATACCTTATTACTATGCGGTAGATTTTGACAAAACTCGCTAAACTACACCCATTAACTTACAATTCACATTATAATTCCTAAAAATGACGAACTCGATTCCAAAATCCATTTACCCCACCCCCCCCTCTAGTTGACCCCTCCATGACACCGACGCACATCCATTTATCTCACCCTCGCATATTTTGTACATCAACGTCTCCAACATAACAGGCCACTCTTCAGCTTCCCGATTTTTAAATAGCCCCCCGAGAATTCGCACTTCTGATCTGGACTATCTCTAGAACCACAATTGAGGTTCCTTGTCGAATGGAATCTAATCTGGGCCGTCATAACGTGATCTTTATTATGCTGGCATTGCACCAATCGTCCAGCATGTCTAGCTTTACGCGGGTCCTATTTCCAGCATGAGTGATAGTCATAAGGATCCAGTATAATTGTCGAAAGCACGCTGAAATGTGGGATCTCCATATAAACCCTCATTGCATAACGCCCCACCCCACCCGTGAATCAACCTTTCCGTGACCACGCAGTTACCTTATGTTCCTCATAGACTAAATACATCTCCTACACAGCATTATTATGATCACAAACCAGCAGGAGCAGCGAACCTGTATCATCTCGTCATCCAATACGTAATCAGATGTGCCCTAAGCTCACACATAACACTCTATCCACATTCGACCTAAGGGGCGCCTGGTTCTGGTTAAACAAAAAAACCCCCATAAACAAAACAGTCTATTTACCACTTCAAACTACAGCGCTTCTCCGATCCGAACTAACCAAAGGGCCACACCCTATTAGCTAAATACACAATTCCAAAGCCGAAAAAGCACAAGGCCAAACATTATATATTACTGTCAATTGCATTAAGAAAAGAATCGCAAATTTCTACGAACCACCACACCACACACTCCACTCAATACCAATACGGAAAGAAACAAAATCTCCCAACGCGACGAATCCCCTAAATCGCACACCAACTAATTCACAATTGTAGGCATTGAAACGAAACCTCCATAAAATAATTTTTTCACGGTTGAGACACACGTAGATCCAGTCATAAATCAATATTAACTATATAATAAACGCGGGCCCAACATCAACCAAGTCACATTAGGTCCAACATTCACCTCTGGTAATGTCATATTATACAAAAATAATAGTGAACACGGCACAAACTCATAAGCGACACCGTGAACCCATCTTTCTGTCTCTATAGCAAGAAGGCTCCAATACCACAACCTAAAACAAACCCTCCTTAAAAAGAGTTATCTCACCGATGTACCAGAATACATCCACCGTGCATTAATTCTCAACTGTGTTATTAAGGACGGAACACCTGGGCCTCGTTTTTATACTAAATACCACTATGGTATCCATTGACGTGACATATGAAATTACTGCAAAATACAAGACACACCATTTGTGCCCGATCCTGCCTCAAACCTTTCAGCTTCTCTCGGGAAAGTTCTACCGGTGACACCGGCTATGTGCTACCCTACCAACACTGTAGCACCTTATGCACCACAGATGACGCGGATTATTGACACAATATATACGAAGTCAAGACGGAATGTAATTGGGTCCTATTATCCCTGGACAGAGTGGACTACGGAATCAAAAATCACCCCATTACCACATAATTGTCTCGGCAGATCGCTCCTTGATGCTATCAGCACAATCAAATCACAACGGTTTCAAACCCGCCACCCCAGCGCTACAGCAATTACTAAAGTTCTATGTTATAAGTCTGGCCATGCAGTCGAACGAAGATTTGGACCCTAGGATGTTGTGTTTCTCATTCCAGCAAAGGATGTTGAGCCCTTTTTCGCACTCCGCTGACCCAGCCCGGGGTACTTTGTGCCGGGTATTCACCCTCTTCATTGGTCTAATGAGCTCAATGGCGCACTCAGGTTATTTAGAAATCTTTTATTTTATCTTGGTTAGAAGCAATTAGAGCACACAAATGACCCCTACTACATCCTTTTTAGTATGGGGTCACTCCGGGGCATACCCCGCTAGTTACTTCTACACAATATTTTAACGCGCATCTGGAGAAACATGCCATCCTTAGACGAAGATCAGTCTTGTCCAGGAATTCTAGTTGCTCGCAGCGCATAATTTGGACATTTTGCATCAGGGCGAGCGGTGAGTCCTGTTTCTCTAAGTCCTTTCGAAGAGTAGGGGAAATCTGGAGTCCAGCCGTAGCTCGTCAACTGGTGTTCGTCCCACAGAGGCAAATAAGCTATGTCGTCCATGAAATTTCTTTATATCACAGGGTGGGTTCAGGGGTTCCACAGTTTAAGCTTCCTACTCATACTCGAGTAAAGACGCTTGGGCGACAGCTTGCTTAGCACCCAAATCGGCAACTACCATCTAAACTTGTATAATGGCCTTCAGACAGTTACTTAAATGCTAAACATATGTCGGAATTTCTCTCTTTTACCGGGATTCTAGGTAGTACACTTTTGCACTAACGGTCTATCTTCGAAAAATGTATCGTGATCTACTCAGCTGGGTATATATTTAGGACAGATTCTTGATCGGCGTCAATGGACTCAGCCTTTGAAATTCCGTTTTACAGCGGTTGGAGCCTTCGGTCAGTCTATGCAGACAGGAGATGTTTCCTGGGATTTTTAAGCTATAAACTACAATCGCACTATAAGGCGACTTGTCTTCTTGAGATAAATTTTCCTTAAGCAGGTACATCTGATTTCATCACTCACAATGCCACTCTTTGCTTTAGATTTAGGAACAGCGTTATAAGTTAGCAACTTCATATATACCGGGGACACACAACGTGAGGTCATGGCTTGCTTCTGTATTGCTCTATTTCTATAAGGCTTGGTCATGCCAAGGTTATCCGTGATGGTACTAGGGTGTCTTTCTCAACAAGACTGCTTGAACCCGGTGCCTGTGATCCTCCAGTTAAAGTAGGAACTAATCTGAAACATCCCATTGATGACGTTTTCGCACTGACAGATGAGGGCTATTCACGCCCGAGGTCTGGGGTTCTGACTCAGTTTCCGTCGCATAGCCAGTGTCAGGAAATGTGCTCGGTTTCTGCACTGCGGTTCTTTCATAATATCGCTTCTGCAGGTTTATGTGGTAAATTTTCTGCTTCCCCTTTATGGCACAATCTTGTAATTGGTGCGCGAACATTTTTCTCAACATTTTATATGGACATCATTCCCACCGATTTGCAATTTATTATTGACTACTGGGCAAGGAGTACATAATACCTGTTCTCCTAATTCCTAGCTACAAATCAACTTCGCAGTGCGGGTGTTGTTCGCGCATGTTATACGACGGCCACGGTATCAAATATTACTTTGCCTTGTTCACATACGGCTTTTTAATGGCGTTGGCGTCTAAACTCCTTCTCGTTTTGGGATGAAGGACCGGTCGACCGTCGAAATGGCTTTCAAGCTTTCATAATCTGTCCCAAGTAAGCTTAACAGTGCCTCTAAAGGTCCTTTTATAGGTTACCAAACAAGCAATGGGCAGGAGGGACATCCCATGTAGTATTGTCGGCACGGTACATTCGCGCGGTAAGCAAATAGTTCGCTGCGCCTGGTAAGTATTGATGCCAGCTGCTCTCTGGTCTTTCGCTGCGAAAGTTTCCGCAAGGATGGCAAAATGAAGGGTCCCGTGTAAAACGCTCAACCTCGGCCATTTGCCTCGGGCTCGGTGGTAGGGAGAGGCGTGTGGACCCTATGTCGGGCCTGAAATATCCTTAAAACCACTGCCTCGGTGAGTTTTCCTCGGACATTGGGGAACCATTATCTGGTCAGGGACGATCTGGGACGGAAACCATAAGCCAGAGCAAGATATGGTGAGCATGATGCCTCTGCAACAATGCTCCCTAGAAATAAACTCGGGCCCGGGCACATCAGCAATCTGCCTTTCGCCCACATGGCTAGATCCACAATCCACCCTATCGTGAGTATATACACTGTTTCTCTTAATTGATAACGAGTATGTGGACCACCAATAGATCAATACGAAGAATCGTTCCGTCAGGGCCTCACACAAAATTGTGCCCTTGATTCGGACAATTTATCCCTGTGTGGCTGGGGAGACCGTCCAGTGCTTTCGGAGCTGTCCTTGGCATAGATGGGTCTTATGTTTTCACACTATCTCTCTGGAATATCCCGGCGTTTGATACCTGGCACAAATAATTAACATGGACATGTAATACGCTGAATCGTGGGCATTATGACATGTGGCCCACTAAACGGCACTATCCAAGTAGGGCATGGGCCCATTTCTAGGACGCTTTTTGCTCGTAAACATATTTAACCCCCATCAATCCCCATCTCCTCCACCACTCCTTACCCCCCCCCCCCTCCCCCCATAACCTCGCCCCCCCATACCCCCCCTCAGCACCCCCCCCACCACCCCACATCCCCCCATTCCCCACCTTCCCACTGTACCCCCATTATTGTTGTGTACCGGTTTGCGTTGTATTAGATTCGGCTGGTTGGTGGGGGGCCTTGGTTGTGGTTTGGGATGTGGTGATAGAGATAGAGATAGCAGTGTGACTCCTTTAAGATATCCTCTTAGAGTGTTATATGTATGTGAGTGTCACAGTGTTGTCAAGTGTAGTGGAATAAATTAAATTGTTTATCTGTCTGTTGGTGTTATGACTTACACTTCATCATACACATACCCTAGACATATAACGTAGTCATCACACTATTCCAGAATAATTCTGACTGAGGTATACATATGTTGCTTATCTTACTAGATATAGATACCTTCACAGCTGATCTCAGTCAGTACAATAAGTCCCCTATAAATATTTATAACATCCCACTTTACCACAATGAAGCTGCTGATCGCACCAAGTAGAGATAATATCTTCGGCACCCCCTCAGATTGGGTGAAAAGTAACTCGCACAACAAGTCGAAAAAAGGAGAAAACGTCGAAAGGAACAAGAAAATAAACAGCTAAGGGCTGTCACCTCAGGGGCGCATTCACATAGTGAGTTATGACTGAAGCGGCTTTAATTATTATTATTATTATTATTAAAAACCTAAGTTGAT
>JAMPIV010022946.1:192500-241925 GCA_024509875.1 Oreohelix idahoensis | reverse complement strand
GTGGAGGGAGGTTGGAAGGGTATGAGGGGTGATTAAGGTTGATTGTATATGAAGTTAGGAAGGTGGGGAGGAGGATTATGATAGTATAGAGTTAGGGTTGGTGTGGTGTAGATAGGTGTTGGAAGGAAGGTAATGAGGGGAGTGGGAGAAGAGTTGGGATGATAGGGTGAGGTTAGGGTTGGGGGTTTAGAGGGGGAGTTATGGGGGAGAGGGGGGGGGTTGGGATGTGATTTGGAGTGGTGTGGGGGGGAGTAATGGTATGAAGGGTTGTAGGGGGATAGGGTAGGGGGGTGGTGAGAAAGGGGGGAGGGGGGGGGGGGGAGGGGTGTGTGGGGGAGAAGTTAGGGTATGAGGGTTTGGTGGAGGGGGGGGGGATTGGGGTGTAGAATGGATTAATGATGATGAGGAAGAGGAGGAAGGGGAGTGGAGTATGAATGGTGTGGAGAGGTGGTGGGATAAGGGGAGGAAATTTGTGGGAGGTTGATTGGGTAGGGGTGTGTAAGGAGAAGGGAAGGGGTGGGTGTGGAGGGGTTGGGGGGGTAGGGTGTTATGGGGGTTGGTAGGTTTTTAGGAAAGGAATGAAGTGGAGTTGGGGTGGGAGGAAGGGGGTTGGTAGTGATTATTTAGGAGAAAATGGGGGGGGTGGAGAGAGAGGGGATGAGGGGGGGGGTGAGTTGTGATGGGGGTGAGAGGGAGGGAGGTTGGGGGGGGGTTAGTGGTGAAATGAAGTAGGTAGAAGGATGTAGGGTGAGATGTTCCTATGAGCTCAGATAGGGATTGTATAGGAGAGGATGAAGGGGGGGGAGGTTTGGGTAAGTTGTTGGACCGAGTGTGGGAAAAGGTTTGGTAGGAATTTGTTTTGGGTGATGCCAAATTTAAAGTGTAGCATGGGGTTAAGAAGGGTAGAGTTTTGGGAAGTGTGTGTGTAGGCGAAATGGAAGGCAGCCGAGAAGGTATATAGGTCCCAGTCTTCCCGGTTTCTCCTGACCCAGCTTACGTAACATGGTGGTGAGGGTGCCATTAAAACGTTCCACGAGCCCATTTCCGGCCGGATGGTAGGGACTTGTGTGGATATGTTTGGCCCTTAAGATCTTAAAGATCTCCTCCATTAACAGGCTACGGAATTGGGATCCATTGTCCGTCAAAACTTGTTGAGGAATCCCAACCCATAAACATTTGCTCGAGGGCTTCTGCGACATGCTTGGAATCTATGCATGGTAGCGGTACAGCTTCGGCCCACATTGTGCAAGTGTCGACTAAGGTCAGGATGAACCTGTTCCTTCTTTTGGTCCTTTCCAGGGGTCCAATGATGTCGACAGCAACCCGTTCAAATGGAGTCCCTACTATTGGCATTTGCCCCATGGGTACTGGGGGTGTCAAGTGCTTGGGTGCTACCCGTTGGCACTGGGCGCAGGATTTCACATACCTGATAATGTCAGAGTTCATTCCTGGCCACCAATAGTGGTTTTTTATTCGCTGAATAGTGGCGTTTTGTCCCATATGTCCGCTAAAGGGAAGAGAGTGCCCCATTTCTAAGATCTGGCTTCGGTACTGCGTCGGTACTAGGAGCTGGTTATTCCCCGTGTCCGGGTTGCCCGTTCTACGATACAATACGCCATCCTTAGAAAAGATGTCTCCGTTGTGTCTGGGTCCTTAGCCATGGGCAGTTTTCTAAAGCAGGGCTCCAGAGTAGGGTCCTTTTGTTGCGCCTCCTTCAGTTCGTTCGGCAACAAATTTGGCGCAGGCTCCCTCTCCTTCTTGGCTTGCCCTCTTGTGGTTACCGCTGCCACAATCGGCTCCTTTGGTCTCCCAATAAACACATATCTACATCCCAGGATAACTGGGGTGTAGATAGGATCATCCATAATGGCCGCTTTAATAATAACTCCTCTGACAAAATCAGAGTGTATTTCTACCAGTGCGATAGGCAGCGTCCTGGGTGCATCACTCTTAAAAACTCCACTAAGTTTGACGGTTTCCTCTGTCTCCTGACCTGGTTTGACTAGGTGTCTAGCAACAATACAACTAAAACTTAATCCAGTGTCAAAGAGACAAGTGGTTGAGGTACCATTCAAAATTACAGTTCCTCGAGTTGAGGGTCGGTCCCCCTCAGGTTGAGAATCACTGACATTGACTCTACCTTTCGAGGCTGTATGCAAACATCCAACGCGGTTAGGACCGGTTTGCTTGCCCTGATCAGACGTTCCTGGTGTAGGGGTCTTTCCTTTTCCTTGACCTTGGTGGCCGCGCTGCCACGTAGGCTTGGTGGGTTGATCAGAATTGTTGTTGGGGGGGGGGGGGGGAGGGGGTAGCGGGTTTTGTAGAATTTCGATTTTTCCTGGGGAGGTCTCTGGGTATTATTTTCTCGTTGGTTATAATTCTGAGAGGAATTAGAAGAATAGGATGACTGCTCTAGATTTTGTTTTCGAGATGGCTCATCTGTGGGTTTACGTTTAGTGCTGGGAAGTTCGGCCATTGCATTGGTATAGCGTTCGGCCTTATTGAGGATGTCCTCAAGCCTGACTGCGCCCTGTTCAGCCAAAAATCTACGGGTTTCGTTTGACAAAGTTGCCTTTATCTGTTCCACAAGAACAAGTTCAAGTAGTCCCTCATATGTAAGAGGTAGGTCAGATAATTCAATGCACTTTGTCAAATAGCCCGTGAGACGTGAAGAGAATTGTGGGAATGTTTCCGTGCTCTCTTTTCGGCTGTTCCTGAACATTTGCAGGAATTTTCGGGCGGTCATCTCAAACCGTTCTAGCAAGGCCTTTTTCAGCATGTCGTAATCATGTTGGTTGGTTCCCAGCTTCGTGTACACGTCATAAGCATTAGCTTTTAGTGACGTTGAGAGCTTAAGTGCCCAGCGGGAACTCTCTAACCCATACAGATTCGCGAGCCTTTCGAATTTTTCTAGGTAGCTGTCAATTTTTTCATTAGGGCTAGGAAAAGATTCTAAAGCAAAAGACATCGCCGCTAATTGGGCAGAATGAGTGCTGGAGAGGTCCATTGACTGAGACTGGGGCGAAGACGGCTCTCCGTTATTCGGAGTAGAGGCGCCCCGACTCTCTAAAGCCTTAAGCGCCAGTTCATGTTGTCTTTCTCGCTCTCTCTCTCTTTCCCTGCGAGCTTCCATCTCTGCCTCAATTTTCTTCTGCTCCAATTGACGATCGTCCGCTTCTTTCTTCCTAGCTTCTGCCCTCTCTTCTCTCTCTTTTTTCTTCCTTCCTCTCAGCTTCTGCTCTTTGTTTCTCTTCCTTCCTCTCTGCTTCTGCTCTTTGTTGCTGCGCGTCATATATTTCCAATTCCTGGTTGATAAACAGATTCGCGGCTTCTGTGTCTAATCCTGAGTCTTTCGCTTCCTGTCTGAGAATGGATCTTATCCTAATTCTCTCTGCCATGATTGAAGAACTGGATGCTTCTACTATTTGAGAGTATTAAGAAAGAACAAGAAGGGGAAAAAAAACAAAGCCGCTACGAGAAAAACCGAAAGTAAAAAACAATTTACTTAATGACCTCGTGTGTTAACTTATCGCCGCTATTATTGTCACTTAAGACTTTTAACGCAAGCAACTATGCCAATTAAATTAGTAAGTTACACTAGAAAAAAAAATCTACTATTACTATCAGTAGAGAAAGATTTAAATTAAAACAATTTAAAAGGGAAAAAAAATTTAAAAAAAAATTTTTCCCAAAATTTTAATTCTCTAACAACAAACTCCGTCCCTGAAGTCAATTTTATGAGAAGAGACGTGTTAACAAGACTTAAAAAGTCAGAACAAGGCGTCTTTAGCTAAGCTCAACTCTAGTAACTTCAAAAAAACCTTTAGTGACTGTAAAACAATCACGCAGTCCCAGCAATTATATAACCAAAAAATTTCAATTCCCTCTGCCAGAGAATACAAAGGTGACAAATCTTTTATTATCACTAACTGCCTGCTCCTGTGGAAAAAAAAAAACCTGTCATAATTATTGTGTGGTCGGCCCAAATACTGAACGGCTTGGTCTAGGGGAAGTAATTACTTTTAAAGATTATACCCTACTTCACAAAGACAATCAACCACACTCTATTTTAACTAGGTTCAGAATCTCGAACGAGCTAACCATATATTGTCGTAATTTTTATCTGAGAGGGTGCTGATGGATATTGGTCCCTTTAGAGTGTAGAGGAATATTGAAGGCTCTGTGAGAATAAGGATTTAGGAGAATGAGGTAGTAGATTCACAAGCGCTGGGAAGAGCAAGGACAGTCTCTTATTACGACAATATCTGTTTCTCACAGACTATTCCTATCTCTCTTCTGAACAAACAATTGTTTGTCAGTTCCAGTCGCTCAGGCGCACTCACCGATTTGGTGATTCTGTCGCACAACGTACATGAATACAGCCTACACAGATGGAAATGTTTGGAGTTTTGGGCCAGCCGACAACCAACACAAATAAAGATTAATACCTTTATTATCATAAAGCAGTCACAAATAATTATACATTTACAGTCAAAAATCAAAGGTTACAGAATACAAATATGATAAGGGAAGAGGGGGGTTTGAGGAGAAATATCCCATCCACCGTTTCCCGTTTGTATTTACTAACAGACAAGACCCGGTCCAAAAGACAAGAAAGGGGGGGGGGGGGGTGATCAGAGATAGGCAATTTAACCCACTGGTAAATTTATTACTCTGAGGCAAGGGGTTACAGTAAAAAGGGGGGGGGGGGGTGTAGAGGAAAAGCTAGGGTTCTCAAATGTCTCCCTTTAATCATACAAATTTTACGGGAGGGGGGAATGAACACAGTTACACAATCCCGCTAGGAGAAATCCCGTACAAGGAATATAATGCACCTTAATACTAGGTCGAACTAATTAAAAGGGTAAAGAAAAGATTAAATCTCCTTTCATTCAAAAAAAAAAAACACACTAGGGCTGGCCATCCCACAAACACACACGCAGACTTACCAAAATGGTGAATTCTGTCACTCTAGGAATTATTTACCACAGCAGCAAATACCGTGGAATAATGGACTGGTCCTCTTATTTCTTCCGTGTCAGGCCCCAGATTTAACGAGGTAACAAATAGTCTCAAAAAATCGCCAGACGGTGAAGCGTAAAGGCTACTGTTGGTTTAGATAAAGTTCCTAATGAATGGCACAGGCACTTGGCTAGGCGTGAGGTATGGTGTGGTTCCTAAAATTGGCACAGCTGGTGGAGATAACTTTCTTTTTCCGTAATGTCACAAGTTAAAAAAACACTGAGGTAAGTTCTTCTTCGGGGGGTGTGTAAAAATCCACTGAATATACTTGACAGACAGTGTTCAGGTAGATCTATGTTTTTTTTTCTTCACAAATAGGGCAGTGAATAAAATATGTTCTGCTTCCAGTTTACTTTAAGGACTAGCCTATATGAACTAGTATTTTAAAAGTGTTTCTTGGGTGGCTTTATTCTCAGTTAAATTCAGAGGAGCGGGGCCCATTACAGGTCGCCACAAGTTTAGCTTTAAAAAAAGGTTCATATGTTACTGGAGTTATCGAATTGAGTTGGCAGAACTCTGTATATAATTAATAATTGCTGGGATGCAGGTTGAATGATCGTTCTGAATGAAAGATAATCAAAACAAGAAATGCATTACAAATCATATTATAATCTGACACGCGATAAATTACAGTTAGCCTATTTTCTTTATTAGCGTCGTCAATTAACAAATCAGGAAAACTCTCCGTGAGTTAAAATAATTAAAAGCACATCTATCTATACAGAACTAAACTGTATCTACTAGTTATAATTCTTGTTAACGTCTGCAAAATTAATTTACGCGTTAATTGTATTAGGAAATACTTTTAGCTGTAACATTAGTTTGCATTAGAACTTTGAAAATGGGTTTATTTAATAAAGTTAAATTTACACCACAATCCAATGAAATAAATTGAAATAACTAGACCACTGATCACTCGAAGCTAATGTATAAATTACCGTCTGCGCAGAAAGAATACACTCCAATAGTCAACGAAGGTAGATGAAATCTAGCAGGAATCCGACTATGCTAGTGAAACTAGGATTCTGTCAGAACGAACGATAAAATGCAGTTTTCGGAGTTCTTTATTTATACTTCTCAAATGTAACTTAAATAGGACGTGTTAGGTTTTCACACTTTTCTTGAAGTAGAGCAGAATCCGAGGTACCTCACCGTTGTGTTAACCGCTGCGATTCCTCCGTTTCCCCCGGTCTACCGATTCTCTTCGTCTCATGCTGCTCGCATGAGAGTGCGAAAAATTTCTCGAGAAGCTACCTACGTTAGCTGGGAGTTCCCTGATTTCTTTAGATCGTATACCGCCCCACGTTGAATTCTGAAGATCAGCCTGGCTTTGATCCAGCGTGTAAAATTCTCGTGGAAATGCTGCATGCGGGTTAAAGTTACAACAGATGATCAGGGGTTCTAAAGTTATGAGAGGCCAATATTCTGTTGTCGTCCATCGAGTCAGGGAAATTCATTTGTCATACTTAGACGTACGTCACACCCATCTGTTTGATATGTCTTTCTCATCAAGTAATATTACACCATTTTTGTTCTTGGTACAGCTTCCTCCTTGTGCAAACCTTGACCGATTTGATAATTTCTTTATTTCTTCATGCATATCTCTTGTCATGCTTCCAAGTCTTCTATTTCCTTACATTTTGTTTCTATCCACCGTTCTTTTGCTTCTCTACACATAGTACGTATGTCATTGTCTATTGTTTTATATTCTGGAGTGTTTTTTGCTTTCTTTCTTTCTGCCATTTTATTCAAGATGTCATCTATCATCCAAATTTGATTTTTCTTAGACTCCTTTTTAGGTAAATTTGCATTTGCTGATTGTATGCTTGTTTTTAAGCATTCCCATTTTGCGGTTGCTTTTTCTTCTGGGTTTTCTCTTCTATACTGCTCCATGCTTTCTGTCAATAACTGTTGGTATTTATTTTTGACGTCGATTAAATATTTCTGTTTTATATCTGGTTGTTTCAGCGCTGATATTTCTATCTGGGGTTCCTCCTGTCTTCTGTTTCCTGCTCTTTTCAGCTTTATATTTACTTTGATGACAACTGGATTGTGATCTGAATTTATGTCGGCGCCAGGATGTGTCTTTGCACTTGTGACACTGTTCTTAAATCTATGTTTTATCATGATATAGTCGATTTGATTACGTGTTACATCTCCTGGGCTTTTCCATGTGTATAATTTCCTTGGGTGGTGTTCAAAAAAGGTGTTACATATGACCAGCTGGTTTTCTTCACAGAACTGGATAAGTCTGTCTCCTCTATCATTTCTTGTCCCTAATCCATACTGTCCTACTATTTTCTTGTATTTTCCTTTTCCTACTTTTGCATTCATATCACCCATTACTATCAACACATCTGTAGATTTGACTGGTTTAAGTGTGTGTTGTAGCTCTTCATAGTATTCTTCTATTTCTTCAATGTGGTGTTTAAAACCATTAAACCAGCCACAGCTAGCGCTAAAAGGAGGCACTTATGTAGGATTTTGAGATTTGTCTAAGGTCTTCATATAGACCTAATACATTCTCTGGAATTTTTAGAAAGCTTGCTCCTGGTCGCTTTTTTTTAATCCACATACTTAGCAGTCTTTTTATTTCTTCAAGTTCTGTAGGCCTTGTTCTAATAGACTTTGCAACTCTCACAGTTATTCTTGCTAAACACGTTTCTTTTATTTTCGCACCATTGTCTGTGATGATGCGCAATAATATGGATTCCTTTGGTCCTGTTGCTCTCGCGATATGTTCTTTCGTTTCAGACAAATCAGTTTTTTTTTAATTGCAAGTTTCGCAATACTAACGCCCTTCCTTAAGTATTCTCGTTCACCACTAGGATTATTATGAACAGGACGCTTACTCATGTATGGGATGCTGTACTTTTCTCGTTTTTTTTTTAAAGTACAGTACGCAAACTCAGGAGAACAGCGCGATACCCACTCTAAGTGGTGTGTTCGTGTGTCTTTGTTGTGTATTCCTCCGCGGCTCAGTCCTTTCGGCTGTGTGAAGTTTTATGCGTTCATCTTGTGTTACTGGTTAGAGTGAAGCCTTGTCACCTCGTGAAAAATCGCGTATGAACTAAAACGATTTCGCATTTTTGTTACTTTATTCCCCATTTTCTCTACCGCGTATGAACAAATACTACTTACTTACTTAGTCGTTCCCCTTCTACCGTGAGGTGTAGAGGTTTGGGAGAGAGAGAGCGCCAGACTATCCTATCGGCTGTCTTCCTCCTGGCCTGGATCCATTCTAGTACTCGGTCCTTAAAAGATTGTCTAATGTTGTCCTCCCAGCGGACTCTGGATCGTCCTGGGGTCTGGATCCCTGGCTCTTTGTTTCCCATGCTTGTCGTGGTAGCTGATCTTCTCCCATTCTGCAGACAAGGCCAAACCATCTTAGTTGGGACTGTTCTACTTGGGTCTGCAAGGGGTGGGATTTTAGGCCTTGACGTATCGTCTGGTTGCGGATCATGTCTCTTCTTGTTACTTCAACCACCTTCCTCAGATACCTCATTTCTGAGGTTTGGATCTGGCTGTTGTGGGTTGTAGTCATTGCCCATGACTCGCATCCATATATCAAGACTGGGACATTGGTGGAGTGGTACACAGCCATCTTCGTTTTCTTACCAACCTCTCTCTTGCTGAGGAATCCTCAATTTATGGCCTGAAAAATTATCCCAGCTGCTGATTTTCGAGTGGCCAACTTTTCTTTGATGCCTCCCTTTCGGTCTATAATAGCTCCGAGGTATTTAAAGTGGTCGACCTGCTCCAGGACCTGTTCTCCCAGCTTAATCTGATGTATTCTTTCTTCTCGTGATATCACCATGGATTTTGTTTTTAAACTGCTTATGACCCTCCCTCTCTTCTCCAGCTCTTCCTTCCAGACTTGCAGGTTGGATTGGAGATGTGCCTCTGGTTTAGCAATCAGGGCAACATCATCAGCAAATGCCAGCTCTGAAATACAGACCTGATTCATCTTTAAGTACCCCACTGAATACGTTCTTGTTCCCTCCTTACATGCCTTGATGACATCGTCCATGAGGAGTATGAAAAGATAAGGTGACAGGATATCACCTTGTTTTAACACCAGTGGTGGTCCTGAACTCTTCTGACTTATGGTTTGCTGTCCTGGCATAATTTCTGCAAGCCTTGTAGAAGCTCTGTATAGCATGAATCAGAGGTGCTTGAATGCGCTGATAAGGGTGGATTTGAGCTGAAGTGGTAACTTGCCACCCTTATCGACACCTGGTATTAAAGTGTAAGATGTAGGTGTCTTCTCTGATTTAGGATGTTGCTGTGTATGTGGTAGTGGAACAGTTCACAGGGTTATCACACAGGCAACATGACGTGTAGAGTCATAGAAAGGGTAACTTCGTTGTATAAGTTTCTTCCATTTATTGCACGCCACAAAACAGTCATGATACTTATGACATCAACATAGTTAACGAGTTCAGCAAGATGATATGGCACATTGAAAACAATTTCTGTAGTCAGCAATGACAGCTGTTGTATATATGCGTCATAAGACATCACAGTTCAATAGATTCAGAAATTCATAAATCATAGAGTTCTAGTTCGTGAAGCTGTATAAATAATAATAATTTCTATAACTTCTGCAACAGTGTCAGCTACAGATCTTCAATGTTCATAAACAATAATAAATGCTCCCATTCTGATGCTAGCAGATCAGTTGTATACAATAAGTCCGTTCACTGTCTGCACGTGAATAGCATACATGGGCTACAGGTCAGCTCGACCTTTATAATGTTCCTAAGTCTAACCATCTGACTTGGACGTGATCTCTGATATAACGAATCCTGGAACACAGACAATAGTCTTGTTGGTCTAGAGCGACCCATATATATTTAACTAGTTCAGGTATAAAGCTACCGGTGACTTAATCCTAGTCAAAGTACCTCTCCATTTTGCATCACACAGGCGAGCAAATAGGCGACAAAATGACGAACCTCTAGATGATAGCATAAAGTTCGATACAAGAGGAATTACCTTATTTCGGAAAATCAACCATGAACATATGCCTCCAGGCAGGCGTGAATAATACTGGGAAATAGTCTAGTTAGTTAACTAACTCGCAAAGACAATGTATTTCCCTCAGAAAATCACAAGACGCAGGTCGCGTCTGCTCGCTTCTTAAACCATTTCTAAACTCCCGAACTGGGCGGAACACACAGAACGAACTCCCAGCTTTTGACATGCGCAGAACGACAATCTCTGAGTTGCCGTTCACAATAAGACGATTCTAAGAACATTCGAGATAAAAGTCTTACACAGTCGCGCCTTTTATGGTCATGAAAAGAAGCGTTAAGAAAGGTTTCAGACATCTACCATAGTTGACTGGTACTACCAAATAAGGAGATGTGGTCACGCTTCGTTCAAGAAATTATAGACCGAACGTGTCTCTATACAAGAGAAGGCAAACTCCTAAAAAATTGTAGTTTCGATAACTCGGATTATGTCCCTTTGACCATAGAAAACATAATACACACTTCAGTCAAAAAAATGATCATACATATGAAAAATGTTTATACAAACGAAAAATAATAATGATCCGTGCGTAACATTACCGCACCCTCCCTGGAAAAAAAAAAATGAAACATTTTTTTTTTAAATCCTGGAGCCGGAAAAAATCTAGGCTCCTAACGCACGTATGATGCGTGGATATATACCTAACAAATTAGCTCAACGCATGGAGCGACACTGAGATCATATCTCAGATCCTTAGAGAAAAAATTTATCTAAGTATACGCTGATATATTCCAGGAAGGTGCCACCAACACACACGCCACAATGATGGCAACAACATAATGACAATCAAATTATTCTCATACCAATAT
This sequence comes from Oreohelix idahoensis, assembly GCA_024509875.1. Lineage (NCBI taxonomy): Eukaryota > Metazoa > Mollusca > Gastropoda > Stylommatophora > Oreohelicidae > Oreohelix > Oreohelix idahoensis. Next base: position 231,057 of record JAMPIV010022946.1, on the reverse strand, counting down.
ATGAAATTAAATATATTATGTGTTATCATACAATGTGTTGCAAATAGCGGTGTAATTTACTAATATACCGCACTATATTATTACATTATATAAAGTAACAGTAATTAATAAGTAATACATGTGTTGATCTTCGGTGACATAAAACATTCAATAGAAGAAGATGTGGACATCATCCGCTCCCAATGTAGGACAGGACTTGATATCCTCAAAGTTCCACAATGGACATAAACTCGCAGACTTCAATGATGTGCTGCGAAAATATCAATAACACAAATCTTAAAGACAACTGGTAAATTTCTTAATACAATCCTGAAAATAATTTATTTAAATGTGGCCGAGTGATCTTTTGGCCCGTATATCACTAACTAAGCCTTCTTAAATAATTACATGGTACAATGTTATAAATTTCCCTCAAAAAAAAAAAAGTGAGACAAAATCTACTAACATGTCATTATAACATTGGACTGTATATCAGGAAATATATATATATGACAGAAGAATCATGTGGAATCGTGTGGACATCTGGACAGAATGTCTGCCATTACATTATCCGAACCACGGATAGCTCGAACCGAGAAATGAAATGGTTGAAGAGCTATGGCATAACGAGTGGACCTCGAGCTCTTCAAGTTTTTGCTCTGAATAGCAGTAAGCGCTTTCTGGTCGGTTTCCACAATGAAATGTGCGCCTAGAAGAAATCTTTGTAACTTCAGAATAGACCATACCATAGCCAATAACTCACGGTCTAAAACCGAGTAATTCTTTTCTGCAGCGTTTAATTTCCTAGAGATATACATCACCGGATGCAAAGTATCAGAATACTCCTGCATTAGTGCTGCCCCAATCCCTGTTGACGAGGCGTCACTTCGAAGAACAAAAGTCTTCTCAATAGTAGGTAACTTAAGAATAGGTGGAGATGAAAATAGGGCTTTAACCTGGTCCAATGAGGATTGACATTCTTTAGACCAGCGGATCAGATTAGGCGACCCTTTCTTCAATAAAGTAGAAAGCGGTGCCATAATGGAGGACAGATTCGGAATGAATCGTCCGTAGAATTGAATCAAACCTAATAGACTCCTTACTTGTTTCTTCGTCTTAGGGACCGAAATGTTAAGTATTTTTGAAACATTGTGGTCCTCTGTCTTTAAAAGACCATGACCAACCCGATGACCTAGGAAAGAAATCTCGCTAAATCCTATAAAGGCTTTAGAGGGTTTTGCAGTCAAGTTATACTCGCGAAGAGTAGACAGTAATTCGTATAAACCCAAATAATGATCTTCCCAAGAATCACTGAATAGACAGATATCATCTAGGTATGCTATGACATCTGTACGATATGCGAGAATTCGCCGCATCATGCGTACGAATGTAGCAGGGGCGTTCATAAGACCAAAAGGCATGAAATTCCATTGGAATAAACCCCTAGGTGTAGAAAAAGCTGTAAAAGGTTTGGCACGTTCAGTTAGCGGGACTTGCCAATAACCTTTAGACAAATCTAGTTTGGTAAAGAATCTAGAATTAGAAAGTTTATTGAGTAGCTCTTCTAATGAAGGCATAGGTTCAGCATCGAACTTCGTAACTTGGTTCAATTTGCGATAATCTACGCAAATGCGAATGTTATTATCCTTCTTTCGAACAATAACCATAGACGAAGAGTATGCTGAAGTGGATGGTTCAATGATTTCCAAACGTATCATTTCATCCAATTCTTTTTCGACTTGAGACTGGAAATGGATAGGTATTGGATATGGTCTGACTCTGATAGGATTGTGATCAGTTAGCACAATGTCATGTTCTATGACATGTGTGTGTCCCGGGATGTCTGTAAGAACATCCTGAAATGTTTGCAACATCGAAGAAACTTGTCGATGTTCCTCAGCGGAAAGATTTGGAGAAACGGTCACGTTTTTCCAAGATTCCGTAGAATAAAGTGGGACCATAGAAAGAGGAAGATTGACATCAGAAAAAGTAGTTTCCTCATCCTGTATAACTGACAGAGATGAGTACTGACCATGAGTTGCTTGTGAATTGTCCGTAGCCTGGAAAATAGGCTGCAAATAGTCAGGTCTTTCATAAAATTCTGTGAGCATATTTATGTGGAAAGTTTTATGCTTTCCATCAATATCGACAACATAGTCGACATCAGAAATTTTGGAGACTATTGCATATGGACCTTTCCATGCAATTAGAAGTCTGTTCTCCCTTGAAGGAAGTAGAACGAGAGCTTTGTCACCTGGACAAAGTTGTCGTAGACATCTATTCTTATTTGCAAACTGCCTTGCCTTTTCTTTAGCAAATTCTGAAGACGAAGTTGCTAGTTTGCATGCCTCGATGATCTTTTGCCTAAGAGCAATGACGTACTCATAAGAAGATTGAGTTTCATCGCTAATATTATCGGCAGTGATTAGATCGTGAAGTAAAGACATAGGGCCGCGCGGTTGCGCGCCAAAGACAAGTTCAAAAGGGGAAAACCCCGTATGTTCATTGGGGACCTCTCTATACGCAAAGAGAGCCGCGGGTAAGACCCTGTCCCAATCCTGAGGATGATCCTCAGTTATTTTACCAAGTAAAGTTTTCAGAGTCCTATTTAAACGTTCGACCAACCCATTAGACATTGGGTGATAGATACTGCTGAGAGACCTTTTAATGTGTAGCATAGACATTACCTGTGACATAGTGTCTGATATAAGTTGAGTGCCATGGTCTGACAATATTTCTCCGGGAAAACCCAAGCGAGAAAATATCAGCCAAAGAGCGTCTGCGATATCAGCAGTTGAGATGCTCTTGAGAGGTATTGCCTCTGGCCAACGTGTGCACATATCGACACATGTAAGGATAAATTGATGTCCTCTAGCCGACTTAATTCTAAAAGGACCGATAATATCTATTGCCATTTTTTGAAAAGGGCGAATAGGAATGTCAGCAGCCTGGATAGGCGCAGCATGTCGTGGTCCTTTAGATTTGACCTCCTGACATACTTTGCAAGAGCGACAGTACATTCGTATGTCCTTGCTCACAAATGGCCAAAAGAAAGCCGCAAGAACCCTCGACTTTGTACGGGAAAAACCCCATATGTCCAGCACATTGCGAGTCATGAGCATGTTGCAATATTTGCAATCTCATGCTCTTAGGCACAAGAATTTGTGAATGAGTGGACGTAGTCGAGTCTTGTACCATACGTACAAGTACGCCGTTCTTCATAGAAATCCAAGATTTCCTATTAGTGTTCTGATTAGGATCACCTTTTTTTGCTAGAATGAAGAATTTTTGTAAAGAAGGATCTTCTTCTTGCAATTTGATAAATGAGTCACGTGTAATAGTCAAGTGACTATCTTGGTCATTTACTTCATCATTATTAGTTAATGAAGTTTGAGGTGGATCCAGAGCATGTGCTCTTGTGACCACCGCATTGGTAGCTTCAATGTTTTGCTCTTCCCCAAACAGCAATCTGCTGTGGGGTACATTCCCTAACTCCGTGAATACGACCAATAATAAGGTCCGCAATAGGGTTTGGAAGTAGACACGCGTGGACCTCTCCCGTGAAGAAAGGAGTAGCAATGTGTATTATAGCAGTAGGATACTTTTCTAACGTGCCACCAAATGTGACACATTTGATGACTTTTCCTGTAGCACAGGATGGATCTACAAGAGATTGCCTAACGCCGACAGTAGTACATCCAGAATCAAACAACACTGAGACTGGATTACTATTTACTAGCCCCTTATGTAATATAAGAGAACCTCTCCCATCATGAGCAACATTAGCAGGAAGAGCGGGCAAAGGATGACCACAGCTTAAAGTACTAACGGTTTTCGGATCAAATAAAGTACTGCATTGGATACATTTATTTGCCCTACCAAAATCAAAAGATGAGCATCCGATAGCATTATGGTCTTTATCATTATTAACCTGTTTATCTGCTCCCTGAGATTCTTGTTGAACAGAGTTTGTCTGTTGATATCTTTTTCTCTTATGTTGCGATCTACCGCGACCATTATTGCCTCTGCAATTATCATTAAAGTCCCTACTGTAATTTTTATCCTGGTTTGAGTTCCAGTTTCCATAACTGTCATTACTATCTCTATACTGTTGAGAACCTCTATTATCTTGGTATTGAGGTCTCTGAGAAAAATATTTTCCTCTATACCGATTACCTTTGTGAAAATTTCTAAAGTTAACCGGAGTAGAATAACGTGTAGTATTCGGTTGTCTCCAGTTCTGGGAAGAAGAATCACCCTGGAATTGATCACTATGGTTCTGGGCATAATTACGATTACTCTTTTTATTGAAATTTTTCTGGCTACCCTGAAATTTACGCATAAAATTTGGGCCATAAGGTGCTGCCGAAGCAACTGGCAGACCTTCTTTCACCTTAGAGTTACTAATGGTTATGTGCGGATGCGCAGTAACATACTGGCTACAATATTCTTCCATTTCTTTTATGTTTTTAGGCTTACGCTCATGAAGAAAAGATAGAAAAGCTTCATTAACAGAAGACATAACCTTATCTCTAAGTAGTAAATCCATAAGAGCTTCAAATGTATTTTCTGTCTTAGACAACTCAACCCATCGTAAAAAAGTAAGACGGATGCCTGAGATGAATTCAGAGAATTCAACTCCAGTTTCTGGTAACATGGTTTTAAATTTAAGACGATATCCGTCCTCGTTAAGTTGGTACTTCTTTAACAATGCCGCCCTGACAACCTCATAGTTGTTTTTGTCAGGCACATCTACCATACTCAACAAAGTCAAAGCATCACCTCTAAGTATCTTGGACAGATGATACACATATAATGTTTTATCTATATTATGCACATTACATGCACTTTCAAATCTATCTAGATAAAATGTTATATCATCGATTGAGGGATTAAATGCTGGTAGATTAAGCTTGAAATCCTTAGCATTAGTCTTATTTGACACCTTATTTGCATCATTAGCATTACCAGTGTTCAATAACTTTAACTTCTCTAACTCTAAAGCTAAGACTTTTTCATCATGTTCCATTTTTGCTTTTCTCTCATCAGCCTCTCTTTGTAACCTTCTTTCTTCAGCCTCAGCCTGTAACTTTCTTTCTTCAGCCTGGGCCTGTAACTTTCCAAGGGCTTTACCCTGCTCAATAAAGTACTCAAATGTAGACATGATGTCTAAAATGTGAGTACAGAACCTGAAATAATTAATTATCTTATTTCAATGTTAAATAGCAACAAGACTTAATAAAGTTCTTGTATAATCTCTATGTTGAACCCAATCTCTGTGGGAAACAAGACTTGACACCAACTTGTATTATCAAATGTATAATAATATCACAAGTCACCTCTTAATTAACAGTGCACTATCCAAATCAGTGCATAACCATCAGTTATTTATCATAACTGCACTACAATAGTGCATAAGCAAAAAACCACCAGTTTGTTATGATAAGTGCACTATAGACCAATAGTGCATGAGCATATATTAACAATAGTGAAAGCTAACTATGCAAGAACTATGTAAACAATAACAAGACAATGTAAACAATAACAAAGATCAGAGTCAATGTAAACAACAACAAAGATCAGAGTCAATGTAAACAATAACAAAGATCAGAGTCAATGTAAACAATCAACAAAGATCAAAGTCAATGTAAACAACAACAAAGATCAAACAATACGAAAACATTCGCATAAGTCAAATACACAAACAGCAAAACTAACAAGAAATATGCGAAGATATGACTAACAAATGACGCTACAGTGTATACACAAAAATATACGTAAAGAACTGAATAATAGCAAAGGGGAGACCTACAAATACAAACAATCGAAATCGAAACTAAAAAACACAAAGAAAGAGAGAAAAGAAAAAAGAAAAAAAAAATATATATACAAGAAACAAAAATAAAGCACAACTCGTCACAACTAAACAGATATAGCAACGATTGTCGCTAGCAAATTTCACTGTAGGAAATTCGCACAGTCCCTAACGAAAACGCTAACAGTAGAACCTCTGTGACGTGGTATCTTCTACTGCAAGACACCGCCCAACCGAGAAAACCCGCTGAAATATAAACATATAAATATACAAATAACAAATAACATATAACATATAAACATGTATCATGAAAACAATAGGAGAAAGTGTGAAAGTACAGAAGGCTCAGTTAGAACATAAGGGCACAGTTCACAAACAAAACAGGCCACTTAACTTCTATAAATCCAGCGTCAGCACGGTGCAGAACAGGATGTAATCAGCATTCTGAGGATAATGATCCAACGTTGATTAACTTCTGCTCCCATAAACAACCATGACGAAGGAAAAGAGCTTCTAATACTGCAACAGTTGTTACGGCACTTGACCTTCTGAATCTTCTAAATTGATTTAACCGGCACTTGACCTTCTGAACCCGCAACACCCTGAGACCGGAACAGTTGTTACGGCACTTGTCCTTCTTTTCACCAGATCAGGAAATCCATTTGCTCGGTACTTGTCCTTCTAATTTTTCATAAACTTCAATATTGCCGAGCAGCGCCGGGTAGTTTCAAAATCAGCAACTGTCAGAAAATCCGGATACTTTCAATAAAATTTCTTGTAAGGTGGTAGTTGATGCTGTAGTTGTATCTAGTATGATGATGATGTCTGGGTTTGCTGACCCCCTTGATAGCTGGAATCAGAGTGAACCAAGCTATGGCCACCAAAAATGATATGGTGCGCCAAAATATCAGATGATAGAACCAGCTCTGGCCACCAAAAATGATAAGGGTGGATTTGAGCTGAAGTGGTAACTTGCCACCCTTATCGACACCTGGTATTAAAGTGTAAGATGTAGGTGTCTTCTCTGATTTAGGATGTTGCTGTGTATGTGGTAGTGGAACAGTTCACAGGGTTATCACACAGGCAACATGACGTGTAGAGTCATAGAAAGGGTAACTTCGTTGTATAAGTTTCTTCCATTTATTGCACGCCACAAAACAGTCATGATACTTATGACATCAACATAGTTAACGAGTTCAGCAAGATGATATGGCACATTGAAAACAATTTCTGTAGTCAGCAATGACAGCTGTTGTATATATGCGTCATAAGACATCACAGTTCAATAGATTCAGAAATTCATAAATCATAGAGTTCTAGTTCGTGAAGCTGTATAAATAATAATAATTTCTATAACTTCTGCAACAGTGTCAGCTACAGATCTTCAATGTTCATAAACAATAATAAATGCTCCCATTCTGATGCTAGCAGATCAGTTGTATACAATAAGTCCGTTCACTGTCTGCACGTGAATAGCATACATGGGCTACAGGTCAGCTCGACCTTTATAATGTTCCTAAGTCTAACCATCTGACTTGGACGTGATCTCTGATATAACGAATCCTGGAACACAGACAATAGTCTTGTTGGTCTAGAGCGACCCATATATATTTAACTAGTTCAGGTATAAAGCTACCGGTGACTTAATCCTAGTCAAAGTACCTCTCCATTTTGCATCACACAGGCGAGCAAATAGGCGACAAAATGACGAACCTCTAGATGATAGCATAAAGTTCGATACAAGAGGAATTACCTTATTTCGGAAAATCAACCATGAACATATGCCTCCAGGCAGGCGTGAATAATACTGGGAAATAGTCTAGTTAGCTAACTAACTCACAAAGACCATGTATTTCCCTCAGAGAATCACAAGACGCAGGTCGCGTCTGCTCGCTTCTTAAACCATTTCTAAACTCCCGAACTAGGCGGAACACACAGAACGAACTCCCAGCTTTTGACATGCGCAGAACGACAATCTCTGAGTTGCCGTTCACAATAAGACGATTCTAAGAACATTCGAGATAAAAGTCTTATAGAATCGCGCCTTTTATGGTCATGAAAAGAAGCGTTAAGAAAGGTTTCAGACATCTACCATAGTTGACTGGTACTACCAAATAAGGAGATGTGGTCACGCTTCGTTCAAGAAATTATAGACCGAACGTGTCTCTATACAAGAGAAGGCAAACTCCTAAAAAATTGTAGTTTCGATAACTCGGATTATGTCCCTTTGACCATAGAAAACATAATACACACTTCAGTCAAAAAAATGATCATACATATGAAAAATGTTTATACAAACGAAAAATAATAATGATCCGTGCGTAACAGTCGCCTAATGCCCCCGTGTACTTAACCATTTCTGGTGTTATACCATCATGCCCTGCTGCTTTGCCCATCTTGATTTTCTCCAGTGCTGCCTTCAGTTCTTTTATCTTTATGTCTTCTTCACCATCATTGGTTTTCTCTTCTGTGCTAATGGTTATCATTTCTGATGCTTCACCATGCTCACCATCCATGAGTTCTGAGAAATATTTTTTCCATAGTTCGATTACTTTTTTAGGGACAGTAAGCAATTTGCTTTTGTGACCGTTGCCATGTCTATTTGAAGACTAGTTACGGCATCAATTAGCATATGTGTGACCGTGCTATATTTCCCTACTAGGTGGCAGGTGGCAGGCCTAGTTGTGTGACTCACACCAGTCTCCTTGTATATCTTCCAAGTTTTAAGTTAGTAGTGTTTGGTACTGGCCCTCTCCGCCAGAGTTGACAATTCTTGGATGAACTACTTTCCTTCTTACTTTCAACCCTTGACTCGTTCGTACCCTTCTTGGTTGTTATTCCGTGAATGATCGTACAGTGATTTTATTATAGTGATTGATGATCAGGCATTCAACAACAATCCTTCATGGATCAACTCAAGCATTTGTTTGTTCTCTTACAAAATCCTTATTTATTTACATGTAATATAAATATATTTCAAAGATGCAGGTTATTCTTCATATAGAGCACACCTGCTGTCATATCATAAGTACCTCAAGTGTACATTCTATATCTCAAAAGTATGTAGGCATTTAATCCCCTTTGTGCTTATATCATCTCAAAGTACTTATTTAGCTTCCTCAAGCCCTATTTCATTTTATCCAATCTGCCTCAAAACTCCTGATCAACTTTATGCAAAGTACTTTGTATCTCTATTCCTCTGGTACCTCCTGGGCATTCCATTGCTTCTCTTCTTTAAATTTCTCGCCCAGTACCATTTCATTTACTCATTTTTCTAACATATCGTCTTGTGGTTTCTCTGCTGCGAGTCAGGAAAATGTTCATCAAGGTGCATAATAATTCATAAAAAGTCAATACTTACAGGTGATTCCCTGAATCTCTCCTGTGAATACACTCACTAGTGACATTATAAAACAAATTCTCTTAAGTAGCATTTTTCTCTGACTATGAAACTTCTTAGTTTACTCATACTGTTCTGACTAATCTTTATCACATCCTCCGAATTTCCTAGGACTAGCATCTCCTACCTTATCTATATACCTTATGAGTTTGCTTTGTCACTTCTAATCTATCTGTGATCTTCTACAGATCTTATCAAACTTGTGGCAACCGCACAACATTCTTGTTTCTTCATCTTCAGAAATACACGACCGCACACTTGCGAGCCGTAAACTGTTCTGCCCCTGACTTCTAGTCAATGCTCAGCTGATCTGTCCCTGTTTATCAGCTAAAACGATTGGTCGGCCTTATTTCCACTCACTGGAAAAAATTGCTCACGCTTTTACAACGTAAACGAATTCAATGAACTATCGTCTATTATTTTTAGACTTCTCTCACTCTATTCCCGTGTGTATTTTTTTCTCACCTCACTAAAACCTACAAGGGACTTAATTCCACGTTATCTCCCTTTGAAGTTTTAACTGAACACCATATTCTCTTCTTTAAAGCTTACTATAAAATCGTTAGATGCTAATTTTCTCAACCATAATTGAGAACCGACTAAATCTGCTTAACCCTAATTCAAGACTTTTATCCACCAACCGTAATATGCGGAGTCTCCTTCCTTTTCTCAAAGCATCCCTTCACTCATTTTATCTTCCTTCAACTAAGACAAATAGTATGTATCCAAATCCATTCATATTTCCTAAACCATTTTTCTACACTCTTTTACTTGACTAAAACCAAATCACCGTTCATATAAACCTTGCTTGAAGCACAAATAATGCTTTGGGCAAACCAAACGGTGACACTTTGCTTGTCCTTTATAAATTTGAGAGGGCATTGTTTTTCCTTCCTCGTGTTCTTTGGGGTCTTATAGAACAATTTATGGTTTTCTTGCGCATCTTTTTCTAGCTTTCCTCCAAATTCTTCCCAGGACTTCTGTTTTGCTGCTAGCACATTGTTCTTTGCTTCTGTTCTGAGTGTCACATATTCTCTATATTTCTCCACTTGTCCTGTTGTGTTTAGCTCCAAAGGTTGTTACAGCCGGGAGTTGTAGTGAGGATAAGCTCTCACTGCAGATAAAATACTCATATGGCACGCGCCTCAAGCAGCCTCTGACAACCAAGTCCAGCTCCCGGCCTTTGCGTGTGGCTCAATTTGAGCCTGCGGAACTGTTTCCACTGACGGGAGAAGGGGCAAAGGCGAGTGACTGGCGCCTTAAAACTAGCCGCTTCGGGCAGATAGGGCTCGTGATCCTTGGTTGGTTGTAAGTTAGGTTCCTTACTGTTGACACGTGAAGAAGATTCCTCGGACTTGAGACGCTAAGTATTAAAAATGAATTTGACTCTTTTTAATTTTAAAAGGTGCTCCGAGTTCTTTCCGCCTGTTCTCTAATAAAATCCTTAGTACAAGGCCGTATCCTAGGTATCTGTGATCTCTCCTTGACGAGGTAGGAAAATGCAGTGAAGAAATCTTAAACCGTGCTAGGTTTTAAGTTGAATTTCCACCTACTCACAAATATCCCCACTGAGGTTCTGTTGAGGGAGACCGAATTATAATTTAAGTTTAATTTAATTTCTAATCTTAAACCAATCTGTGGCCCAGACTGTTAAATCACGATAAACGTACGGATGGGCTGTGTGTTTGCATGTCGCTTCCATGTTATCTCTTAAATGACAATATGATTTACCACTATTAGACTCATCACCAGATGAGCGGAAGTAGTTATGATATCTAGTGTGTGAAAAGACAGATTAATCCGTCTGGCTTACACAGTAAGTCTGGCAACAAACATGAATCAACTCAAGGTGGCTTTGTTCCCCTCCATGCTAACCGCCGATGGCCACAAAGAAAGAGAAATAGGTCAGACCAATGGCGGGTGGCTAAAGTACCTGAAGTCAACCCAGCAAATTAAATTTGATATCGCTAGGTGCAGGAGTAAGCAAAAGATAATGAGCTGATGAAAAGGGAAAAAAATGAATGGCACAGGACAGGGAATAAAGATGGTCACAGGAAATTAACGACTGAATTATGACTGTGACGTATAATGGAAATATAGCCTACAGTATCTGACAGTCTTTCGTGACCTCCTTGGCGTTCTTTGATTCGCTAGCAAAGCCATGCATTGACAGCCTGCGTTTACTCATTTTTAATCCACGCCTCTTTTCTTTGAGACGTAAACAAACGAAGTTGTTTACCAACTTTAGCGACCTGCGAGTCATAACAGGGAGCGAATCTGGTTTGTTTACCTGAGTTTCTCACGCGAGCTGATCTGTCGAGCATCGGATATCAGACAGACCGAGCGTGAATAACACCGGACCTTTTGACGTGAGACGCTCGGGCAGAAATATTTTCCCGACTACCCTTTGATGTTCGTACACAGAGGAGAGTTAACGCTTTGATCTTCAGAAGCGGGAAAAATCTCGGAAGAAACCCGTTACACGGTTCCAAGTCTCTTTTGTCGATTAGCAACGGCCAACAGAGCGACCGTGAAAACCTTTTATCTTGGGAACTTAGGTTTCTGATTTCTCTGCTATGCACAATAGTGTGAAAATTAGCATCCTCTAGAGATCATAATACCATGATGATATATAAACTGTGGCTTCCCAAAACAGATATCAGTTTTCGCTCAGAATTTTTCGGATAGTCTAAACACGTAGTCTGGAACCATTGTGGAAGATGTGTTAATAGCATTTCGTGGGGATTTCATTCGAATTTTCTGGTAATAGAAATGTGTGCTTAAGCGTTAAAGTGTTGAAGCTTTTACCATTATAATTCACTGTGATTTTCTAGCATTAAGGCCAGTGAAATAATAACGCGTAGATATTTTTTTTACCAGTTGTTCAGTTTAATGTTAATTTTACCACCTCCTTTCTCACACAAGAAGAGACGTTTTAGTTGACTAATTAATACACTAGGCGCGACTGATAAGTGACAGAAAAGAATTCACGTTTATTTCATTTTGTGTAGTTATAGTAAATGACTATTATTTGATATCATACGACTAAACAAACAGACGCCGACAATCTAATAGCTATTAACGACATGCGATATTTGTTAAGTGCGTGTATGGATAATTAAATAATAATAGATATTGTACGCTGATCGTTAACGCGCGCGCAGGGGCGGGGAGGGCGCATACCTTCACCCGACCTAGAGACGCCGCGCTAGCAAAAGCTGACCGGATAGAAATAGGCTGAGGACACCGTGTGCCTTTTAAATTTAATCAGGACTGACGGAGTGGATAAGAGATCGTCTTGTCACCGTCTGTGTATATATATGTTGTTATATAGAATAGTAGCATTTTTTCATAAATGTTCTTTTATTCTAAGCAGACCTGATCAAGGGCGACCAGCGGTCTATTTTGGTCCTTTTTCTTCATTTACTGATGGATTAATGTTGTCGTTTTCTTGGCATGTGAATCCCTAAGTTCATTGGTGAGCAGGATTGGCCAAAGATATGCCATAAACATTTTAACCTGTAAAATTTACTGGACTTATCAATACCCTGATATTTTTTTCCCACTCTGTCAGCCCACAGGGGTTGTGCAAAAAATATAGCACTATTTGACTTTTGACAGTCGTATTAGTGGATTTATCCAGAAAGTTACGCTGTTTCAATATCGGCACTCACCACAGAGCCAGCCGATAGGATTTACCATCATTTATATATATATATATATATATATATATATATATATATATATATATATATATATATATATATATATATATATATATATATATATATATATATATATATATATATATATATATATATATATTCTGAAGCACATTAAAAACGCACCACCTGTATAATCCAGGAACAAAGTGTGAAATGTAAATATAAGTGTTTACAAGTTTACATATTTGGAATCTTTATTCATTTTCCTATGAATCCATGCTGGTCATTAATTTGTACATTTGATTGTTATGAAATTCATTGCATTCTGTGCAGGCAAGGGAGAAAACCAAAAATGCAACCAATAAAAAAATTCATTCACACTATCCTCAGTATCTGGTATGTCCACCGTGTGCTTGCAAACAAGCTTGGCAGCGGCTCTGCATAGAACGCACAAGTCTCTGAAGGAAATTCCGGGGAATAAAGTCCCATTCACGTGAAAGAGCAGCTTCGAGCTGTTGCAGACTAGCTGGAGAACCTTGCCTGTAGACTCTGCGTCCAAGCTCGTCCCACAGATGTTCTATAGGGGACATGTCTGGTGATAGGGCAGGCCAATCAATCGTCACAATGTTCTGCTGCTGTAGATATTGCTGCGTAATGCATGCGGTGTGCTGGAGAAGCTGCAAGTCTGGATAATTTGTGAACGCAGGAGCAACCAATGCATCCAGAATCTCATCTCGATATGTCACAGCATTAACATTTCCGCGGAATACGTGAAGAGGCAAGCGATGGTGAAAAACTGAATTCTCCCCAAATGTGAATACTGCCACCTCCAAATCGGTTGTGCTGACGAACACAGCAATCTGCAAAGCGCTCTCCACACCGTCGCCAAATCCGCATACGTCCATCAGCAAAGGATATGTTGAATCTGCTCTCGTATGTGAATAGGACAGCATTCCCCTACAGTCTAGTCCATCTGACATGTTGCTCTGCCCATTGCAGGCGCTGCTGACGATGTCTGTGAGTCAGGTTTGGCCCAACATAAGGTCGTCTTGCAGTAAGGCCTGTTTCTCTGAGACGTCGTATGACTGTCATTCGAGAGACTTGCCCACGTCTACCCACTATTGCTCTTTCTGTTTGACTTGCCGGGAGAGAACGATTCCTTAGGTGACTCAGCACAATATTACGATCTTGCGCAGGGGTAGTAACTCGTGGTTGGCCACTCCGAAGTCTATCCCGGGCACTGCCAGTGGTTCCGTAACGTTCATTGAGACGTACAATAGTGCTGTGGTGGCAATTCCTCCTTCTGGCAATGGCCCGCGAGCTCATTCCGGTCTCCAACATACCAATGGCTCGTTGGCGGTCGTTTTCAGATAGTCGTGGCATTTCAAGCACATGTACTGGGTGTTTTGTCTCAACGGCCTTTTTATATCGAGTATACTGCCACAACGCGTACACATTTTCAGGGTCATAGCTGTTGGGAATCGTGTTGCACCTGTAACTTTCATTGTTTTCATGTAGTCTGTACACAAACCCGTGGGTTGAATCATGCACTTTCCATTCCAGCAGCCACTCGCTCTCTACCTCATGACAAACACGGGGAAAATCCATTCCCACACTTTTTTTTCCAGCTTCTCGGCATCAGTATATATAATAGTGGTGCGTTTTTAATGTGCTTCAGTTTTATATATATATATATATATATATATATATATATATATATATATATATATATATATATATATATATATATATATATATATATATATATATATATATATATATATATATACATACAGTGTGTCCGGCAGAATCACTACCAATAACAAATGTCAATATTTCTTATACTAATAATAGCAGACCGACCGGATTTTGATTTTCTGTTAGGCAAACTCATTAAGTTTCAGTAGCAACTCACCAAGTTTCAGTAGATCTCCACATGAGCGCCTTTAGTGGCTCGAAGAATGTCCAGACGGTATTCTATCTTTCTCCACGTGTTTTGCAGCATCTGAGGTGTGATGGATGCACAAGCGTCAATTATTCGCTGCCGAAGATTATCCAGTCCCTGCACCGGAGTTTGATAGACAAAGCTTTTTACGTATCCCCATAGAAATAAATCTAAGGGGGTCAAATCTGGTGACCTTGGTGGCCAATCAATGGGACCTAATCTTCCAATCCATCTGTCTGGAAATTGTTGATGAAGGTACTTTCTTACTTCATTGGCATAGTGTGGAGGAGCTCCATCTTGCTGGAATATGAATCCTTCTGGTATCCTAGGAACTGCAACATTTTGCAGCATGTTTAGGTATGTTGCTTCTCTGACTGAGGCTTCGGCGGAGAAAAATGGCCCAATCACATAATTCGAGGTTAAGGCACACCACACGTTAAGTTTAGGGCTGTCTCGCTCATGCTCCATTACAACATGTGGGTTTTCATTTCTCCATATCCTACAATTACGCCGGTGAACTTTGCCACAAGTGTGTAAGGTCGCTTCATCGGAGAATACCACACGATTGAGAAATTCATTGTCATCATCGAGGTGACATAGCATTGCATTTGCGAATTCGGCCCGTCTGGGTTTATCGTTTGGCTGTAACTTCTGCACTAGCTGGATCTTGTAGGCTCTAAGCCGCAATCTTTTGTGCACAATGTCAAGAACAGTAGATTTTGGAATACCCAATTCTCCACTTGCCCGTCGAATGGATTTATGCGGGCTACGTTGAAAAGCTTCGATAACTGCTTCAATTCTATCTGGAGACAACGCTTCATTGCCGGTTCCCTTCTTTCTCAACAAAGAACCTGTTTCCAACAGTTGCTTGTGCCATTTCACTATGGTATTTCGCTCTGGATGTTTCTGTCCATATTCCTGCCTGAATCTCCTTTGCACAACAATGGGAAACTTTAATTCCGCAAGCCAATAACAGCATTGCACTTTCTGCTGCACCGTGAACTCCGCCATTTTCACTACACGCTTCATCACATTCCGCGGCTGCGAATTACGTATGCGTTATCTGCTTATTATCGGACAATTTATCAATTATCTCACTGCTCCTAAAAATGTGATGGTTTCTATAAGAGGTAACCATAAAAAAATAATTCTAACTTATATGGATGAGGAGATATTGACATTTGTTATTGGTAGTGATTCGGCCGGACACGCTGTATATATATATATATATATATATATATATATATATATATATATATATATATATATATATATATATATATATATATATATATATATATATATATATATATATATATATATATATATATATATATATATATATATATATATATATATATATATATATATTCAGGATAATTGTAATTCCAACGGGATATCACCAAGAATAGAGTAAGCGTGATTGAGTAGCCACAAATGACAGAGAGATTGAATATTTTTCTTGTTACGGTAACTTTACCAACCTGGTTATTTTGCTTTTTTTAAATTGTTTACTGTACTGAGTAGCACTTAGTAGGAACTTTGTTTACCTTACTGTCTATTCTGTAACATAGTGCTAACCTTTGACCTTTGTGTTATTTACTTTTTGGGTTCTATTCTCCAGAGTGGAAGGGCACATGTATTCAATTATTTTCATATGTACGTAATTCTAATTTTATTTGATCTTTCCTTAGATAATTGATGTTGTCAAGTTTAATGATAATAAACAACGTAGAAAACTTACTTTGTGTGTTGCTCAGACACATACCCAATTAACCGTAGTTTGTTCACGTTTGTGTATCTTGTTGTCACATAGCTGTGAGTATGTGTAGTTAACTTTTTATTTCTATGTATAGGGAGGGAAAGATGGTCTTGTACTAAATTACAGTCGTATAGATAGGCTGGACTAGAGAAACTACTCATTCCAGAGACAGATCTTCTCCGTAAACTATTCACCCGTGAAATCTATTTCTCACACCTTTATTTCTCACGTGCTTATCACCATCCACTCTACTCAGACGGGACCATAAATAACTTTAAACCCTATCTAATCACGACAATGACATTGTTGTTGACATTGAAGGTGGTCTTGGTAGTGGTAATGCTATGCTGCTGGTACTGATGATGATGATGGTGACCAGATTTTTCACTTTCGTTATCTTCATTTTTTTTAAATGGCCACACAGTTTGACCTTTGACTCATAATTTGCACTGGTCTTGATGAACCAGTCCACCTAGACTTTACCGTCTGCGAGTCAACAGACTACCTAGGATTCCTGAAGAGTGTCGGTGGCACACCCAGGACTTAGTGGCTAGGACGAGGACAGCCTGCTTGGGATTTATGAAAGAGAACGTAGTGAACGATGAAGAACAAGTTTTGTTGCGGATCTGCGAGAAAACTGTCTAGACGATGTTGTGAACAAATCATGATGTATAAAATCATATGGCCTGGTGGTTTCCCATCTTTGTAACATTTAAAAGTTTACTTTATTTCTTTTCATTCACTATCATCATGTAGTATGCCAGATGATGTTGATAATTATCAATACCCCCTCCCGCCCCCGCCTCAATCTACTGAGAATTCAAGTACAATGAAAACGCTTCCATTATCATCATTGCATTTTAGCTTTTCAATGAGCATAGGTCTTCAACAAACAAATGCCAAGTACTTCTGTCCCGCACAGCAAATTCCACGTCTTTCCATGTTCTCATTGATTCAGGTCTTCAACAAAAATATGCCGAGTACACATGTCCTACACAGAAAATTCCAGGTCTTTCCATGTCTTCTTCATTCATTTCATTTCTGTCTCCAATTTTCTCCAACTTTATCTTTTATTTTTCCTGCTACTTCTCTCACACTGGCTTTGGAGGTGGAGGTGTTGAAGAGATGTCAATGGTGCTGATGACGGTGTGGTGGTGGTAATATTGTTGCTGCTAATGATGATGATAATGGTGATGATGATAGATAAAGATGATGGAGACGATGATGACGGTCGTCGTGGTAGTGGTAATGATAAAGATACATGGCCACATTAGACTAGTATTGTTTACTTTGGGAGACGCCCGGCTTGGCAATAGAGATAAGTCATTTCATACCTAATCCGCTGTTTAAACAACACGACTGTCATACGACATGTTATGTCATACATGTTGATGTTTGTTTGTTGGTACACGTCAGAATGGAAAATCTGTTTTGCTTTTTCAATTTACCTGTGCCCATTATTGTTGATTTCTGAACGTTTACCTTAGCTCCACTCCCTTTGCTAAAGTCTGTGATTGTGCTTAGGTGTTTGTAATAAACTTGTCGTTTGTTGGGGGGGGGGGGAGAGGCTGTGTCGTCTGCATAAGCAAGCAGCTTCTGTTCATCTTTTCCAGGTTAAAAAAGTGCCCTTAATTGAGCTGTCATTTCTAGTTTTCTCTGGTAAAGTAGTTCGTTTCATCATTGATCCGGCTGTCTGGGGCCGAGTGTCTTCGCTTTCTTTTATTTCCACTGGAGCCAGTCTGGAATCCATCTTCTGTGGCTGAAAGCTATGCGAGCCCTTCTGCAAGGTCGATAGATTTGACCGGCTTGGTCGGATTTTGTTGCAGATTTGGTGCTTGGGTGATCAGGCCTCTCGATTGTTTCTTGAAACATTTTTTGGCCCAGTGTATGTCTTCACCGCAATGAGGGCACGCCATTCTACGCCCTGGCACTATGACTATGATCTTGTGTCTCCTCCCTCTTATTCTCAGCTCCAGGTAGCGTGGAATCTCTCCTGTTAGCTAATAAAGGACACCCCACTTGTCCGGTGCGTGTCTTATCTTGTACACCTGGGCCTCTAGATCCTTTGTTATAGACACGGTCATATGTTTGACTGCTTACTCCTTCGTCGTCGATGGGACCCAGTGTAACGTCGTCTTGGTCCATTCGTTCTCTCAATGGTGATGTGAAGCTCTGGGTTGGAAAGTTTCAACCTCTTTCCATCCAATTTATGATGAAACAAAGTGTGGGCCTTTGTTGAGAGGTTGACATATCATCTCACGGGACTCTTAAATCTATACAACTAGGATATTCCCGTGACAGGGGCTCCTGCTGGGCCAATCAGGACACATGTAAGAAACGATGACGAAGCTTTCGCCTCTGCTGGGGTCCTGAAACCCCCAATACATCACTCAGTGATGAGAATTGTTGTGATAAACCATTATTCATTCTTTTAAAACCTTGTTAAAACTTAAGTGATTATTACATTTTGTTATTTGTAAATATTCAAATTTAACGTCAATTATGAGCTTAACCGACTTCAGGTGGATATAGCTGCACTTAAGGAAACTTGCCTGGCAGGCTCTGGAAGGGTGAATGAGAAGGACTGCACATTTTATTGGCAAGGGAAAGAGCTTAATAAAACTAGAGAACACGGAGTAGGTTTTGCGGAAAAAACAAATCTTTAATTAAAATGGTTGAACCAGGTGAGAATGGATCAGAACGCTTGTTAACGCTCCGCCTGTAAACTAGCGCAGGTCCCATCACCCTTGTCATTGTGTATGCTCCTACTCTGTACTCTGTCTCAAAAGCTAAAGATGAGTTCTATGAGAATCTAGCAGCAGTCATCAAAAGCATACCTAGGCAAGAACAGCTTGTTCTTCTTGGTGACTTTAACGCAAGAGTGGGTGCCGATAATGTTTCATGGCCTTCATGTCTGCGCAGGTTTGGTATTGGCAAGATGAATGAAAATGGACAACGGCTCTTAGAGCTGAGTGTCCTTCGTGACCTCTGCGTGACTAACCCGCACGTTCAGACAAAACCCCAGCATAAGGTGTCATGGAGACACCCACGATCTAAGCACTGGCACCAACTGGATCTGATTCTCGTCAGAAGGTCATTTCTCAGGTCTGTGCTCTCCACGCGCTCATACCATAGTGCAGACTGTGATACACATCACTCCTTGGTTTGCTGTAAAATCATAGCACAACCAAGAAAAGTCTATGGTGTCAGACAGAAGGGAAACCACGCATTGATACCAGCAAGATGTCAGACCCTGTCATGATCGCTCAATTTACTGCGACCTTCAAGAAAGTGCTCAGTTTGTTTGGCTGTCTTCTTGACGAGTTGAATTATTATTGCCTTAGATTCAGAAGGTGCTAGATTTTAAGCAATATTCAGCCGACACATCCACATTGCTACTATATGACAAAACTCCAGTCGGAAATGTGATAGTTTAAAATCTCAAACGCCAAACCAATAGCAATCAACTTGCGTATTTTGGTAGGGGTATATTCCCACTACCAGTCAGTTCCATATAAAGTATTCTCTCTTCCGTTGATATAGATCATGTTTACAACCCGCCAATTCATAGATCTATTACAGACAACAGCTTCCCAAATGGACAACTTATCGTAACCATTGTCTACAACCAATCTGCCTGGAAATGATATCATTTACCTGCTACAAATCCCATGAGTTATCGTAAGCGCGTGTCTATAATATATCACAAGATTGATTTTTCCTGACACGTTCCTGTGCAAGCAAACAACTATCAAGCAGCAAATCGGCCAGAGAGAAAATATTACCGGTGATAAGACAACTGACTGTGGCCATCTCAGGGTTGTTTCCGTATAATCAGGCACTCCCATTCACTGTCTGGTCGGAAATGTGTTATATTTTCGTAAACAACATTTCACTCTACAGATCAAGGAGTCAATATGAGATCAACGCAAATGAGTGATTACAATAATCAGTAAGGATGGTCGATGAAGCCCAGACATGACAAGAATTGATAGAACAAATTGTAAACAATCTATGGCGCCT
This sequence comes from Oreohelix idahoensis, assembly GCA_024509875.1. Taxonomy (NCBI): domain Eukaryota; kingdom Metazoa; phylum Mollusca; class Gastropoda; order Stylommatophora; family Oreohelicidae; genus Oreohelix; species Oreohelix idahoensis. The sequence goes on along the minus strand of JAMPIV010022946.1, from coordinate 210,468 downwards.
ATGATTTAGTACGCAAAATGAGAGGTAGATCAATTATCTCGGCGAGAAACATGAAAGTGAGGAAAAGTGAACGGAAATTCTATCACATAGGTAAAGGTAGTCCCATTGCAGATACTGCCGTATGGATGTGAATGGTTAGAGACTTCCCTATATTATGTCCAGCATCGAGAAGCAGGGTGACCAGTTTCCTTCGTCGCTGTCTTTTGCTTTTGTAACTCAAGAGCAAAGTTAGGTACCAGTTTACAGTTGGGTAGACTGGAGCGTGACGATACCATGATTCGAACCCGATATCTTTGCCGCGAGAGACGACTAGTGCTCTAACCAATCTGTCAGTCATGAAAATATAGGTCAAAACAGACGAGAGAGACGAGTATTAATAACTTAAGAGCGCCATTACTCGAGATGAAATGAAACCGTATGCGCACTTTATTAAACCAATCAACTTTACGCTAGGCTTTGATTCATTTCTTTGGGTTGGTCACAGATAATTGAGTCTCTGCAAAGAAACGTTACTCGGAAATCAAGCTATAAATAAAAGTGTTAACAACTGTGTGTTCTGTTATGACAGGCAAAATGGGAAAATGTAAAAAAAAAATAAATAAATAACAGATAGTCGACATTGCGAGCACTGTGCAGGGTTCAGAAACTGGCATGGGGGCCTAGTACATAATTATCCAGCTACCTCCTAGGTCATGCACAGTTGTTAGGCGGCCCTCTGTCTCAGCGTTTAGATGACGATACCTTGGATACAAATGATTCCAGGTGACTTAAAATTCTTCTCTCTTGATGAGACACTGCTTAGGTAACTGGTTGCAGCATTCCAAAACAGTAATAATAATAATAATAAAAGCAATAATAATAATAAAACAGTAATGTTAATAAAGGAAACAATAGCGATAAAAGATAGAAATTCCTTAACAGTAGTAGTCCTTGTGTTGCAAGATTCAATAGATTCTGCCACAAGGCACCAGATTATGTAGCGAGATAAGAAAGATGTCGATTATAGTTGAATTAAAGTGTCGATAGTTCTGTAATCCTCTCCTTAAATACTTCTGAGATTAAGTTTAGCTTCGTAGAGAAAAAAAAAAGTATTTCCTCCTGAAAAAAAATTAACTGAGAAAATGGAAGGTAGTTGATACTAGTTAGAGAATGATTGGGGTACTGGAGCAAGGTTAGATCTCCGGCACCATCCTCAAAAAAGGAAATCGAATTAGATGCTTAGTGTAGCGAAAGGTTTTTATATGTGCGAAGTGTCAGTAGTAGTACTGAAGACACGGAACTAGAATTCTGTATGAAAAGAGTGAAGTCCAAGTGTTGGAGAACAACACTGGTGTCACAAAATAGTCACGGCTGTGAAGGTGTCTGCTTAAGTAAGTATTCAGAGTAAAGTCAGACCCAACGGTGCCACCTTGCTAAGTAACTAACTACCTGTGATAATCAAATAAATCAGAACAAAACTCAATTATAAAATTAATAAGTCAGCTGAGTACAATTTCTGAATTTATTATGTACATCTATCTTTCTTTGTGGAGCCGCGGTAGCATAGTGGTTAGTGCACTAACATCCTAGCTCAGTGGTCTATGATTCGATCCCCAGATGAGGTGGGAATTTTTTTAGGCCGCAAACGGCTCCTGGGTCGGCCCACCCCAACTGGGTACCAGAGCAACTCTGGGAAGGTTAAGGCGTCCGGTGTGATGTTGACCACGTCACCCCTAGTGTGCCGATGGTCATGAAAATATGAGCCTAACACCATATTCCCAATATGCCTCAATGGGCGCGTAACGGGATCCTTTACCCCCTTTATCTATCTTTCTTTGTGCTGAATTGTGAATGTTGGAAGATGGAAATCGATAAATGAATATTTTACAAAATTATGATGATGGTGAATTTATAAACTTAGTAATTAACTTAAATTGAAGTTCCTTCTTGGATCTTCCACTTGCATTGAAATAGAAGTTTATCAAATGTTCTGTTCGCACTAGTCTCTGGCTATACTAATAAGTCAGTTATTATCATCATCAACTTGACTGCTGACATACACTGCATGAATTGGTCCTATTGTATATACTCATCTTAAGAGTAAGGTCTGTTCTTGTTAGAGTGACACACAACACTGTATGCTGAAGATCTTTGCATCAGCCCGCCCAATACTGAGGGAGGCTAAAGCTAAATTACAGTTGGCAATTTATAGGTTCCTGGGGAGATTCCAGGTAGCTTGTATTGATCTGAACTCAAAATCTCCGGTATATGATGACACAAGAACCTGCAAACAATGACAGACATGTGGCTAGTCCGTGTTTATGGAACCACAAGTCTAGTGTGTATGAGTAGTTTCAGATGTTTGCATGTATATGAATGATACATGGTTCAGTACGATTAGCAATAGCAAGACAAGACAGGTGTCTATCTGCAGAACATTTTTAAAGTTACAACAATATTATACATATATATATATAACACTTTTGCCTCGTTTTGGCGAGGCGCGTCTCGTTCAACCTAGTCGGTTATATTAGGGCGCATGTCCAAATATAAAAGACCCTTAGGTCTGGATTTTGTGTGTTTTGAATACTGCGCTACCTCTTCTTATATGGTAGCTGCGGACGTATCGGAGAGCAAGGTCGATAAGTTAGTCTCAGCCCCGTTGGTTTTCGTTGTTCCAAGTGAAACTGTGTAAGCTACCATCCAACCTATTCTCCGTACATCCAAACACGTGTATCCATAACCTTCTGATCTATCTTTTTTTAATTCCCATACTGTGAGCTTCCTTTTCATAAGTATTAAGCTGTAATTGGTTCTGATGTATAATATTTACACATTTTTAAAGACTATCAACTTCGTAGTTGTCGATGTACTGGCTCAGTCAATCTCAATTTTCTCCATAAGTGCATCTTCCACCCACTATTCCTTTGAAATGCATATTCCTGGATATATCCTTCTATAATCTAACCACCTTATATCACTCTCTGACACTGCATTATCCTACATAAGTCCTAAATCCATCTGAGATTTAGTACACTCCGTTTCCTATAGTAAACCGCCATAACATTATCGATCGTTTTGTAGCCAGCTCGAGGGTTTTGATTGGATGACCCAATTTCTAGTTTTATTTCCATTCATTAACGAGGCATGTGTATACAAATTACGCCACACATAGTAAATAGATAAATTGATAAATGGATTGAAACTTCAACCTCACCTACCTGTGAGGTAAGGACACACAAATATAATATTTGACGTAAGTGCACCAAGGGATATCTCTAACGCTTATTTTATATTTACAGATAATTACAGCGAGTTAGTGTAAATTAATACAAGTACGTGTTAACATTAGGTAAAACAGTCATTCCTTTGTAATTGGTTTGGTTTGGTTTGGTTTGGTTTTAAGGACTATCTTCATTGCACACGGACAACTCCATCAGTGCTCCGATCTCCTCCCTTAGATCACACAAAGAGGATCTCAGCACAGTGCACGAACTCCGTAGCACCGGCGAGAATCCCAATGTATGTGTATATAGGAATCACACATTCTATAAATATTTTTGTGGTGGGTAGGTTTTTAATTTTTAAATTTTGCCAGGGCAGCTGCCAGATAGGCCTACTTTACGGTTTCCAACTGCCGTGGGATTTTTAACGTGCACAACTTGTACACGGGACCTCCTATTATTTTTCGCCCTTATCCGAGAAGGGTAGGCACCTGATCTCACTACCCAGGAGACCAGAGGGGAGTATGACATCTTTAGGACGACTGGTTCTGAAGAAAAATAATGTCTATACAATAAATTCCCTCAACTGGGAATCGAAGCGGTACCTCAAGAATTCGAGGCGGACGCCATAACTCTTAGCCACTCCGACTCCCAACCCTCCATTGTAATTACAACAGGGTAGTCATCACTGAGAAAGGACTTTTACCTGGGCAATGATTTTTCATGAAGTCTTAAAATATAATTGTCATTAAGCTGACTTTTAGTCGTTTAACATACTCTAAGGTAGGTAGAGTTGTTCCTTTTAGACAGCATTGTTGTAGTCTGTCTGTGGTTATAAATAAATAGGCTTGTTGTAGGCCAGTAGCTTTGGTGATTTAGCTCCTTTTAACATGATATATGGGATTTTCTGTGAATCTTGTTTGTTTTGTTGTTTTGGGGTTTTTTTTAAAGATTCGGTGGGCTGACTTCTGATAAACAGTTGAATTGGCCTGATACGAGTCCAGAACCAAGATGTCCTTAAACGCATGATTGTATATAATTTGACCACCGGACAATGGGGAAAAATGCCAACAATGTCACGTCCGGTGGTTTTATATCTATTTAGAAATATTTAACAAGTCCGCATCTCATTGACCTCCTGTGTCAGATATCAGAGAGCCACCATTTGTAGAACGCCTCGGGCTGATGACGGTGAAAAGAGTTACAGATTGTATGCATTCTGGGGGTTAAAATACGCTCCCTTTACAGACACCGAGTTCTGTCTTACCTAACGGTCCACGCATTTTCCTCACGCAGTAATTTAGCTGAGTCGCTATGATCATAATGTCAAGTAATCGACAAATGCAGTCATTACTGAGAAAAGCTGATTGCTAGCAGTGAAATAGGTGTAGTTAAGTTAGTTGCTTATCCTTTACAGGACGTGGCAATCAACCCCAGCTTTTATTGGCTGTTTGTGATTTTTCTAGGCAATTTTTTTCATTCAGTAGTTTGCCATTGCTTTCTGAACGGTACGGCGCTTATACCATTGTTAAAAATCCACACAAAGCGATCTGCTACCAAACCGCCTGCAGCAGGTTTCGAACCTGGTATATCTGGATTATGAAACTGCGTTCATATCCATTAGGCCACAGACGCCGACAATAGGTGTAGAGATGTTAGTAATGTCGGTGATAGTCAGAGAGTATTTACACTCGGAAAGAAGAAATAAAATTGATACATCATCATCGTTCCTCTGGTACATGGGACTACCATTGAAGCCGGTCCTTTAGAGGAACCATGTATTGAAGCACTCATGTGATCTTGTGGTGCTGGCTTCTGCACCAATGTGTTTCATGTAATGAGGTTGCCAGTCATATGCATAAGATTGTTTCAGCTGAAAGATAATTAATAAACACCAACAATTGCCTGAAATTAAACATTAATATACAACAAATTATGCATATTAATATTGTATATACTCTTCACCAGCTTTTGATGAGTTACTTTTCAAAGGCTGATTCTCTGGTCGCTTCTAACCAGAATTACATTTATTCTAGTTCTAGATTTTCTTTATTACTGAATTTACAAAAGCCTTAAGCGTGACCACTTGGGTATATGGTAGCACAGAGATGACTTATCTTGACCACTTGTGTATATGGCAGCACAGAGATGACTTATCTTGACCACTTGGGTATATGGCAGCACAGAGATGACTTATCTTGACCACTTGTGTATATGGCAGCACAGAGATGACTTATCTTGACCACTTGGGTATATGGTAGCACAGAGATGACTTATCTTGACCACTTGGGTATATGGTAGCACAGAGATGACTTATCTTGACCGCTTGGGTATATGGCAGCACAGAGATGACTTATCTTGACCACTTGGGTATATGGTAGCACAGGGATGACTTATCTTGACCACTTGGGTATATGGTAGCACAGAGATGACTTATCTTGATGACAATTATATTATTACTTGACATGCTTTAGCTGAGAATTTATTTTCTCTTACACATTATTTTATTCTTTCAAAACAAAGACTATTGCTAATCACTCCGGATTGATCTACCCAAAGCTAGGAGAAAATAGTTTATCCTCTTCGTGTTCTGGCCTTCGGTCTTTCCTCTGTCAGTTACCTTTAACCTATGACATTTAGGGCTTGGTGTTCGTCGAGTGGGACAATTACTGTGGGAAATTCTCCCTGAGAGATAGTGCGAAAAAGTATTATACCTGGTCTTAAATCTCTTATCATCAACACTCAGTCTTAACGTGAAATATGCATGCGGACATAGATAAATCTAGCGTAGCTAAGCCTGTGTTACTTTTACTTGTATAATATACAAGAGAATTTATTCAGTGCATAATCAACAGAAATTTCCTCCGCTCTATGTTATCCACGAATCTAAAACTAGATAAATGAGTGAATGACAGCGCTAGCTCACAGGGTAAACGAGTGAATACCGAAGTAAACGGGGGTTATTACACCCACAAATAGCGACCGTGATGAAGAAACCTAAGACGTAACGAGTTGTTCAAAGACTTCAAATAAAGATGAGAAAAAGTACGATTTAGAATAGCAGAGACAAAAGATAGAAAAAAAACGAAAGAACAAATTTGATATCGCCACATGTGATAAAAGGAACCGTAGTAGCGCAATGGTTAGTGCACTGGCTTCCTAGCCATGGTTCGATCCCCAGTTGAGGTGGATTTTTTATACCGCAAACGGCTCCGGGGTCGACCCAGGCTCATGAATTTGGTACCAGAACAACTCTGGGAAGCTTAAGGCGGCCGGCGTGATGCTGACCACATCACCCCTAGTGTGCCGATAGTCAAGAAAATGCGGGCCTAACTGTATTCCCAATATGCCTCAATAGGCGTGTAACGCGATCCTTTACCTTTTTTTACATTTTACATGTGATAAAGTGTTCCTATCATTTTCGTCATTTATCTTTTTCATCGTGGTTCCTATTTTAATTCTCTCCCGTTTTTTTTTTTTCTCTTTCATAATTTTTGAAGTAATCTTTCCTAATCACGACTTTTACTTTGGTGTAACTTAAACACACCTTTAATATTTCCCAACTTTGCCTTATCTTTTGGAACACATTTAGCACGTTTGACAAGTTATTACGAGGGAAGGTCAAAAAGTATTGCCTCCTATTTTTTATGTTTGTAAATACTGCATCGGTGTGCAATTTGTAAATTTAGCAGGATTCCTCAAACACTCTTCTGCACTGTATAGCATTACCAACCTGTTTCAGTAACAGGTGGCACCACTGTAACAGTTTAAAAATGGCTGCCAAAGACGTTCGGTTAAAACAACGTTATGTCATAGAATTCCTCAATGCTGAAGGCGAGACCCCAATTCGCATCCACGAACGTTTGAAGAATGTTTATGGAGACTCAACAGTGGATGTTAGCACTGTCCGACGTTGGGTACATCGTTGTGACGAAGCTGAAGTAGGTCAATCCTCAATGGCTGACGCAAAGCGGACTGGCCGTTCGTCTACCGCAGTGACTCCACACAACATTCATCGAGTTGATGGCATCATTTGTGGTGACCGTCAGGTAACACTGGATGAACTTTCTTCCATGTTGTCCATTAGTAAAGGCAGTGTCCAGAACATCATTAAAGACCTGGGTTATTCAAAAGTTTGTGCACGGTGGGTACCCAGAATGTTGACAGACAGACATAAAAAAACAAGGAAAACCATAGCCATCAACCTCCTGCACCGTTAAGAAACTGAAGGAGAAGAGTTTTTATCGAATATTGTGACAGGTGATGAGACTTGGGTTCATTTTTTAAAACCAGAATCCAAGAGGCAGTCCATGGAATGGCATCACACAACATCGCCGACAAGAAAGAAGTTCAAAAGTTCACCATCTGTAGGGAAAGTTATGGCCTCCGTGTTTTGGGATGAGAAGGGTGTGATTCTTCTCGACTTCTTAGAACAGGGAAACACGGTGAATGCAGACCGTTACATTGAAACTTTGAAGAAGCTTAGAGGTCGTCTTCGGCGACTTTACCCATTAAAAGATCAGAGAACTGCACTACTGTTGCACGATAATGCCACGCCACACACCGCTAAACGCACCATTGATGCGATTGCAGAATTTGGCTGGACATTATTACCACATCCCCCTTACAGTCCCGATCTTGCACCTTCTGACTTCCATCTGTTTGGACCACTGAAAGAAGATCTTCGCGGACATCACTTTGAGGACACCGAGACCCTTAAACGCGCCGTACGCCAGTGGTTTAGGAAAAAGGACACAAATTTTTACCGTGCGGGGATACATGCCCTTGTGAGAAGATGGACAAAAACTGTAACAAATAACGGAGACTACATTGAGAAATAATTTTTTGAAGTTCAGACTTGGGTCTACATTTCAATGTGAATTTTATCTGTTTTCTTGCCTATTGAATGAAATTAAAAATTACGAGGCATTACTTTTTGACCGTCCCTCGTATTTGGCGCGGGAGACAGCCACATTGGCGATAGAAAGAATTCGTTTGATAGCTTAATCCCCTGTTTAAACAAATCAAATGTCACCATATTTGGACACAATGCCAGGTCAACCGATGGCGGTCACAACAAAGAAGTCGCGACACGCACAGGAATGTTTGTTACCGGATGATAGACTATTTGAGAGCAACATAGAAACTTAGATGTTGTGTAAGTGCGGGGACAGTGATAGAAGAGATTAAAGGACGTCACACGCCTGGAAACAATTTAAAAACTACAACGATGGTATGTAGCAACAGAGGATTTTGTGACAAAAGGCGGATAATTTTTATATCGGGCGACCAAGCCAAACACATGGTTTGTTTAGTCACCAAGCACCCAGCAAGAAGGTGAAGAGTTGATTACAAGAGCCCATTCACTTTTAACAATTTACGGGCACTTAAATTGCACCGAGCATGCAGGCGTCGCAGAGCAAGATGGACGAAGAATTAGTGGAGGAATAACGGGAGTCCGAGGACACAGCCCCAGAATAGTCACACATTGGTGATCCAGAAACAACGCATTCGCCAGAAGTCAAGACGGTTTTACAACACCCGCCGCAGAGAATAGTAAAGTAGTTTCCCCTGGCCTAGCCTGTTTGCAGTCTCTTCTATTATTGGATTTTTATTTCATTCAAGTGGAATTTAATTTCAAATGCGTTCTTAAGGAATTTGTAAAGGGAAAAAAGGTTGATGAATTTAGAATACTTACTAATAATTTTTCTATTCCATTATTAGTGATTTCTTTTTATACTTAGCCCCATTGCTAAATGTGAGAAAGCCTGTTTTTCGGTACTTCTATTCGTTAATGATTAATAAAAAGATTTTTGCTTTAAGACTTATAATATAAATATGTAATTCATAGTTTTATACATCTTCATTTGGATTATTAGATCATCATTGCAGAAAGTCATGGGCACACGCTTTCATGCTCACTATATTGAACACCATCATGTGCCCCACATGTCGTATATCATAATAAGATAATTAAAATCAAATTGATCAGTTATGACGAAGTGATAGTGAGTAATAAAATAAAAAGAAAGTCAACTTTTGATATTAGATGTGAAACTTATGAAGCCACTTTGTGTCTTCAGTCCTGCAGAAGTCTGAGTCTACACATTACATGTTTGGCGTGTAATCGGAAAGAAGCTAGCAAAGCGTACGTCTGGATAGCAGAATTCACAGGATAGAAAATCATACGCTTTCTAAGTTACAAGGAAGATCTCGACGCTCGCGTTTGTATACATCCATGGCGCAACATTTTGGTCATCTGTCACGAGCTCACAAGTTAATTTGTATACACATATATGAATTTCAACTCACTTAAAAACGTATCGTCTGAGTCAAGTTAAAGCACGCACACGTTGATTCTCCAATATATATCAAGCTCAACTCACTCACAAGCATATTTATTGAATCAAGAATTTATACTCACAAGTTGATGAGTCTAAATATCAAGCTCGCATATTAACAAGTTGATTCGCCAAGATATCAAGAATACGTGCTCACAAGTTTACTCACATATACATCCAGTTCGAGTGAATAGAAAGCTAATAGCCTGAATCGGCCTGAATCAAGTTCAGGAGCTCAGTGCGTCAGTGCATGAAGTGAATTCTTCTACTATAATCGTGGATTGCACAACATACATTCATTCTAGCAGACTTCATTGTACGAAACACACTTGTTACCAGAAGATCATTTCGTGAATACTTCCAGTCTATTCAGTGTCCTTTCAAGATCAGACATTTTCTTGTAATAAATGTCATTGGTTTGTCGACGCTAGAGATAATCTGTGACGAAATCAGTCCTGCACATTTTATAACTCTCATCCACTCCGGCAGTGTCACTTCATTTCGTCATTTTTATCACTCATCGTCCTATTATTTGGCATATTTATGGCCCGTACATTCTTTTTGCTGTGATCAATCCCAGACGTATTTACGTTCCGACAGGTGAACTGTGGAAGTTAAGTTATCGAGTTCAGGAGCTCAGTTCAGTGTAATAATTCTCTACACATCGGATTGTCGGCTAGAATTCCATTTGAGATTTTTCCTTTCAAGATCAGACATTTTCTTGTAATAAATGTCATTGGTTTGTCGACGCTAGTCTATCCAGTCCTGCCACATTCCGGGAACTTCATTTCGTCATTTTTAATCACTCATCGTCCTATTAGATTGGTATTTATGGCCCGTTCTGAAATCCCAGACGACTTCCGACAGAACATTATCGAAGTTAATCACACCGGTCAGCGGTAATGCGTTTATCTCTTTGAGTCGGTCTATGTCGTAGATTTTTGATAGGGGAATTAAGACATAGATTGGTCCCTTCTGAATAGACTAGAACATGTAGTGACTCAGTGCGAGATAAGGTAAAGAAATAGATTTTTCACGTGTGAGATGGTGGAAAATAAGTAGAGTCTGTCCCTGAACTCGAGAAGCGTCTCTCATTCAGCCTATCTCTACAACAGAACTTTGTTAGTCAGACAGTCTACGAAAATATACATTAATATATATTCAACCACTCACATCTACACACACACAGATACGTGACGACAATTAGACGCACAGACGTGAAAACTATATCTATGGAATAGAGATCTTTGGGGACAAGCTGACCAACACACGTAAATAAAGTTTATGTAAATTTTATTTATCATAAAGAACTTCACAACAGCAATATTTTGAATATCAAATCAAATACAAATAAACATAAGTTAATGAATTAATTAAAGAGTTAGACTCATAGGTGTAATCCTCCCTCCCTCTGTTGAGACAAGATCCCGTTAGACGAAAGTTATTAACCCCAAAGAGTCAAAGATTTATACGCTATGGTCTAGTATTTCCCTCTATAGTAAAGAACAGAGTTACACGTTAATCTCTTCTGAAAGGGACAGCATTAGCAAAACTTGCATAGAAAAAATACACAAAGTGAGTACATGGATTCTACAAGATATATGTGAGAATTATTCATTCATTCTTCCTCTCTTCTCAGACGACCGTGGCCACGAACATTCTTTCTTACCTAAATACGTGTGTTGTATCTTCTGGAACAATCTTTAGGACACACACAGCAAATCCAGTGTTATTTGTGGCAAAGGGAACCCCAGCTCCTCAAAAGACAGATTTAATTCCACTTCTCCGGGGAGCGTTCCCTTTGGTATTATTATTTAGGATTACTGTTTATGTCACATTTAATTTGTCCAGGTAAGAAATTTAACAGCGCTCTCAGTGTCAATAGCTTGAGATTTCCAGTACATAGAAATGACCGGTTGGTAACTTCTCTCAGTATAAAATTCTTGGTCACACCACAACTGATCAAATGTCGGGAAATGGTAATGTTTGTTAAGTCCCCGCAACGGGCTGACTGTAAATGAAATTTGCAAAGAAATCTGGATCTATATGCTCAGTTACAAAGTCAATCTTAATGTTCTTTGGGTTTTGTATTCTGTCTCTTTCTGGGTGTAAGCACAACCTCAGACAGTTTTACTTTGAAAAGACCCAGATACTAATTAAATTGTTCTTTTGTATGGTTACTCTCAGATTTACATGGAAGCCGCTGGTAAGGTTTAGGGTTTGACCCAATACTGTGTAAAGGAGAAAAAATACAAATACTTAACCATAATATAGTATTCACAATCATATCCTTACCCCGCGTAAAATAGAATATATCTATCCACTTCGGTTATTTAACTTAAATTGAAACTACAAGCTTAGAGCATGCCTCATCGTTTAAAACCTCCCGTGAAATAAATTCTAGTCATTTAAAAAAAATCATCATCATGAATTAGAAATAAATACATATTTCGTTAATACTCATGATGAACAGTGCATTACTAGTCGGTTAAAATATTCTCTGACTGGTTACTAGCTATTAATTAAATTTATGTTATAGCTGGCAAAGTTTAGCTAGAAATAATTATTTATTCTGCTAGCCTATGTAACACAGTAAATCCTAGAGAAATATTAATGACGGACCTATCTAGTAAATCACTCTGCACAGAAAATCTAGTGAAATATAATCCACGATTTACCACTTAAATCACTAAAAACTACCAGTATAGTATTTACCTCAAGCACAGAAAATTAACGATCTCCAAATCGAAAAACTAAGTAATTCTACTATTATAAGAGATCTTAGAATCGAAGCTAGATGTTCTCTGAAATTCTGGCTGTACGGGATAAATTTAGTTAGACTGCTGGGGTATATAGATATATCTCTCTGAAATCAAAGGGAATGGCCACTATTCACCGAAAACCAGACTCTCTGTCAGATTTAGCACCTACGGGGAAATCTCGGGAAATACGTGAAATCAAAGCCATTTTCCACGCTAGAACCGAAATCCAGACTCTCTTTGTTGCGTATGGTCTCGCTTGAGATCCGGCGTAACGTAATTTGCTAATCAGTGCAAATTTTACACGTCTCTGCTCGTATGGCCCATGCTAGCGAGCAATGTCTTTTGATCTTGCAATTCGCCGTGTTTAATTACTTTCTAGCGAACGGATTTACAAGGGAGGTAATAGAAATTTGCCTCACCTTGGTTCACCATAATCTGCTCTGATCACTGTCTGATCTATTACCACGATTTTTAATCGCTGGCGTTAAAAATTTACAGCTCAACGTTAGCTAATGGTCTGCTCGTGAACATTCATCAAAGGAAATAGCGAACAGCAATAAAATCTGCGTGCTAAATTAGAAAAAGAGACAGATCTCTGAGTATAGGAGGGTTTTATGTTAAGGAACAGGCGTAGGTGAAAGAAAGGTAAAAGAAAAATGTAGATAGAGAAATAGATAGATGAAAGCTATTTTCATAATATATCACAGTCTAGCAACCTTTGACAGAGACGATCCCTTGTATGCGCAAGCTGGTCGCGCACGATCGATTCAAAGAAAGCCAATATTGTCTGTCTGGGGAAGCTGTCTGAGATGGGCGAGGGCCCAGACGATATGAGATAATAGCTTCCAGGGCCATCACCTGTATCAAGATTATTACGAATAATCTGTCTGGGGGAGACAAAATTGGAAGCTAACATCTGGACATCAAATGAGTTCACAGATTTGTTTTTGAGTTAGCAGAAGTAATACAGCGTTAGAAAGAGGTCACACCATGGAATTTTACATTGTATTATTTAAAAACACGCGGGGGAGAATTAAATTAAACACCCTTACCCATATAGTCCAGAGCTTCCGATTGGAGTGATTTGAGAGACGGGATAAACAATGGATTTCATTAGAAATTCGTCGGAAGCACAATCTGGGATTTGAACAGAGGAAGGGAAATATGATATAACGAAATCGGGGTAAAAAATCAGACTGCATCGCCACGTCACGCCAGCAATTCACCAAAGCCAGAGAAAGAAGGATCGGACTAAGAATTTCACAATTATAAGTGATTCGCAGAACACCCGTCATAAGAGGATTACTATAAACTTTCCCAGGCCAAGTGATTCGCAGAACACCCGTCATAAGAGGACTACTACAATTTCCCAGACCAAGTGATTCGCAGAACACCCGTCATAAGAGGATTACTAAAGTTTCCCAGGCCAAGTGATTCGCAGAATACCCGTCATACGAGGACTACTAACATTTCCCAGACCAAGTGATTCGCAGAACACCCGTCATGAGAGGATTACTATAAACTTTCCAGAGCCAAGTGATTCGCAGTGGTGGGTGTTCTGCGAATCACTTGGTCTGGGAAATGTTAGTAGTCCTCTTATGACGGGTGTTTAAACGCATAAAGAAGGGAAACCCGAGGCTTGTAAACAGTAAATAAATATTACACACACATAAAGGTATGTTTTCAGGCACTAGTGAGAAATAAAGAAGTAGAAAACTAAACAACAGAACGTGAGTGGCTTACAGGGGTATCGAACCCAGGACCTTCCGTGCGGCACCACCGCCTAGCTACGGAAGCGAATCACACTGTTTTGTGTGTAATATTTCTTTACTGTTTACAGACCTCGGGTTTCCCTTCTTTATGTGTTTAAAAGTTTATACAAATTAAACGCAGACTACTGATAAGAAGTATTAATAATATAAAACAAAGGCCAAAATAAATTTATTGTGAACACAAATTAATACAAGAAAAGTCCAAACAGTGAAATGAATAAATTATACATTTTGAACGGGGAAATACAAAATAAAATAAAAAACAAACAAACAAATATTATCTCTGGTGAAAATAGTTCAAATCAAATACAATAATTTATAAATAACACTCTTGTGTAAATAAAACACAAACAAGTAATATAAAATGACACTTAATATCGTAAGTAGATTGGGAAATTAAGCTGACAGGGTAGACACTCTGTGAAGTCTGTTGCTATCCGCTCTCCTCTAAGTTCTTTAACAAATAAAAAGTGTGATGTTGTTGCATTTTCATACGAAATGCAAGTCTCATTTATATCCACACCTAACGGTCATTTATATTTGGACATACGCCCTAAAATAACCGACTAGGTTGAACGAGGCAAAAAAAATTTTTTTTTTTTTTAAGTGCGAAATGCTAATCCTCAAAATTCCAGTCCAAATAATTCGTGCATAACTCTTCATCTGTCTGGTAATGATATTAAACATTTTCCATCTGTGTCCTATTCATCACCAGCAGTCTTCTCACCTCTAAACCCCAGTAGCGGAGACCGTTAAATAAAAAAAAAAAACAAAAAGAAAGAACTAGCATCTAAAATAGTAACTATTAAAAGAAAAAGGACATAGAGGACAGTCACTAAGTACCAAAGAGTGATCGCATGCACCATATGGGGGCTCAGGGACTGACGTGAGTGTCACGTTTAATCACAGCAAGCTGTCTCACTGGTCATAAAGCAGATGCAGGGTGCCGCTAAACAGCAGCGTCGGTATTTCCCCACCTTTGATATGAAGGGTTCCAGGGGCCCTGGATTTTTCGTATCCTGCTTAGACCCTGCCCCATATACACTGGTTGCCAGGAAACAGAAAGGCCTTCTTCGGGAACCAAGTATAATAATGACAACAATAATAGCGATGATGATGATGATGATGGTGATGGTGATGATAGTAATGATGATGGTGATTATGATGGTGATGATGATGATGATGGTGATGATGATGATGATGATGATGGTGATGATGATGATGGTGATGATGATGATGATGATGATGGTGATGGTGATGATGATGATGATACTTTATAATAAAATTATTATTAATCAAACTAATTAAGAAAACAAAAGCATTGAGGAATAAAGAAATATTTATTGTATGTGAAAATAAAGTTTCCAAAATATTGAACATTTAATAAAGAAAATTAAGATAAATAACATAAACAGAAAGAAACAATTCACACGAAACTATTTTAAAGAGACATATTCTAATAATGTTAACACAGAAGTATTTGTCATGTTAACACAGAAGTATTTGTCATGTTAACACAGAAGTATTTGTCTCTGTCCGTTTTCGTTTTTCTGCTTCCTGTTGAGTTGAATTTACAGTCGTTGTCAGGTTGTATAATTTTTATGTTTTTATAACAAGTTAATATGTCTGCTCCTTGACAAGGAAATGTGATAGTTTAAGTAGGGTCCTTTCACTTACACGGTTTAGAGTCGTGAGACAGGAAAATGTCTTTGAGAACATGACCAAAGACACAACAGATACGTAGAAAAAAAAAAAGAAAATTTACAATAAAAAAATAAAAAGTAAGAAAGACAATAATACTTTCCTGTCAATAAACAGAGCAGACATATATCAACAAACATATTTTAAAGACAGAAAGACAAACGGACAGACAGTCAGACAGACAGACAGAAAGAAAGAAAGAAAGAAAGAAAGAAAGAAAGAAAGAAAGAAAGAAAGAAAGAAAGAAAGAAAGAAAGAAAGAAAGAAAGAAAGAAAGAAAGAAAGAAAGAAAGAAAGAAAGAAAGAAAGAAAGAAAGACAAACAGACAAACAGACAGACAGAAAATCAGACAGAAAGAAAGAAAGAAAGATTGAAAGAAAGAAAGAAAGAAAGAAAGAAAGAAAGAAAGAAAGAAAGAAAGAAAGAAAGAAAGAAAGAAAGAAAGAAAGAAAGAAAGAAAGAAAGAAAGAAAGAAAGAAAGGCAAACCGGCAGAAAGAAAGAAAGTCAGACAGAAAGAAAGAAAGAATGACAAACAGACAGAAAGTCAGACAGAAAGAAAGAAAGAAAGAAAGAAAGAAATAATACAAGGACGGAAGACAGAGAAAGAAAGAAAGAAAGAAAGAAAGAAAGAAAGAAAGAAAGAAAGAAAGAAAGAAAGAAAGAAAGAAAGAAAGAAAGAAAGAAAGAAAGAAAGAAAGAAAGAAAGAAAGAAAGACAGAAAGAAAGAAAGAAAGACAGAAAGAAAGAAAAACAGAACGAAAGAAAGACAGAAAGAAAGAAAAATAGAAAGAAAGAAAGATAGAAAGAAAGAAAGAGAGAAAGAAAGAAAGAAAGAAAGAAAGAAAGAAAGAAAGAAAGAAAGAAAGAAAGAAAGAAAGAAAGAAAGAAAGAAAGAAAGAAAAAAAAAAAGAAAGAAAGAAAGTCAAACAGAAAGAAAGAAAGAAAAGCAGAAAGAAAGAAAGAAAAGCAGAAAGAAAGAAAGAAAGAAAGAAAGAAAGAAAGAAAGAAAGAAAGAAAGAAAGAAAGAAAGAAAGAAAGAAAGAAAGAAAGAAAGAAAAACAGAAAGAAAGAAAGAAAGAAAGAAAGAAAGAAAGAAAGAAAGAAAGAAAGAAAGAAAGAAAGAAAGAAAGAAAGAAAGAAAGAAAGAAAGAAAGAAAGAAAGTCAGAAAGAAAGTCAGACAGAAAGAAAGAATGGCAGAAAGAAAGAAAGAATGGCAGAAAGAAAGACAGACAGACAGAAAGAATGGCAGAAAGAAAGAAAGACAGAAAGACAGGCAGAAAGAAATAAAGAAAGCCAGAAAGAAAGACAGACAGACAAAAAGCCAGAAAGAAAGAAAGAAAGAAAGAAAGAAAGAAAGAAAGAAAGAAAGAAAGAAAGAAAGAAAGAAAGAAAGAGACAGAAAGAAAGAAAGAAAGAAAGAAAGAAAGAAAGAAAGAAAGAAAGAAAGAAAGAAACAGACAGACAGACAGACAGACAGAAAGACAAACAGGCAGACAAACAGACAAACAGACAAACAGACAGACAGACAGAAAATCAGACAGAAAGAAAGAAAAATTGACAGAAAGAAAGAAAAAAAAAAGAAAGAAAGAAAGGCAAACAGGCAGACAGAAAGAAAGTCAGACAGAAAGAAAGAAAGAATGACAAACAGACAGAAAGTCAGACAGAAAGAAAAAAGGAAAGACAGACAGAAAGAAAGACAAACAGACTAACAGAAAGAAAGAAAGAAAGAAAGAAAGAAAGAAAGAAAGAAAGAAAGAAAGAAAGAAAGAAAGAAAGAAAGAAAGAAAGAAAGAAAGAAAGAAAGAAAGAAAGAAAGAAAGAAAGAAAGAAAGTCAAACAGAAAGAAAGAAAGACAAGCAGAAAGAAAGGAAGAAAAGCAGAAAGAAACAAAGAAAGAAAGAAAGAAAGAAAGAAAGTCAAACAGAAAGAAAGAAAGAAAGAAAGAAAGAAAGAAAGAAAGAAAGAAAGAAAGAAAGAAAGAAAGAAAGAAAGAAAGAAAGAAAGAAAGTCAGACAGAAAGAAAGAAAGAATGGCAGAAAGAAAGAAAGAATGGCAGAAAGAAAGAAAGACAGAAAGACAGGCAGAAAGAAAGAAAGAAAGCCAGAAAGAAAGACAGACAGACAAAAAGCCAGAAAGAAAGAAAGAAAGAAAGAAAGATACAGAAAGAAAGAAAGAAAGAAAGAAAGG